>JBBBDQ010000257.1:1572500-1579142 GCA_037127315.1 Ascarosepion bandense
GTGTGGGTACTTCGACGTGGTGTAATGTTTAACAATCTTGTTTTGCTAGCTTATTTGCCACTGAATGGTGAGGTCAATCCACAGTGGGTGCCACATACTTTCAATTTTACGCTTTGAAAATCGACGAGGTGTAAAAGTTAGCAAGCTTATCTTACTAGTCATTTTTTTATAAACATTTCATCCCAATCAAGGCAGAACTGCCAGGTGAGTGATGAGAAAGACGAAAGAAGTTACAGGAGGTGTCAGGGACGGGATAAGGAAAGGATGAGAAAACTGATGTGAAGAGAGCTGCATGAGTGTCGAGTGGGAAGGGAGAAGAGCATGATACGAGGGTTGTCTGGAAAAGGATACGAGTCAGAGAGATAGAAAATGGCAATTGACATTGCATTTAAGTTGTTGGAGACTGTAGCTGTCAGAGAAGCAAGTATACGGAAAGGAATTCCACAGCGAGAAAAGAAGCTATTAGAGTAAAAGTTGTGGGAACAATTGATCGGTTTTGCTCTAAAAGGGTGGTACCTAGTCGCGAGTCTAGTAGCTCGAGTAAATCCAAGCAAAAGCCGTGAAAATATATGTAGAAGAGACAGACAGAAGCCACATTACGTTAGTGGGAAAGGGACTGGAATTAATCTAACAGGTCGAGTTCGATTACATTGTAGATTTTTCGTTGGATTTTGTCAAGAACACCGAGATGAATAGCAGGGGCATTCAACCAAATGTAACAGCAGTATTCAATGCACGGGCGGATAATAGATTTATATATGTGCAAGATAAAATAAGACGAGAAATACTTCCTGGCCCTACACAGTGAACCGACCTTCCTAGCAGCAGATTTATCTATGGATTCAATGTAGTCATTCCACTTGAGGACAGCCGAGGATGCGCAGTGTTTTGCTTTCAGAGAGACTAACTTGATAGTGGGTATCAGCGATTCTCTGTGGTTGTTAAGGGATAGCAACTTTGTTTTGGAAGCATTAAAATTTACAAGCCATTTCTTACCAAAGTCTATTACAGCTTGGAGGTTCTTTTCAAGATTAGCAGCGATTGTCACACTCAGCAGATTTTTTATCGAGGCGAGAGTAAATGTTGGCGTTGTCAGCCTAGATGCTTGCCTGGGATCTGATTACACCAGTGAGATTTTTAATAACGATCAGAAAATGTGCAGAACCTAGAATAGAACCTTGAGGGACACCAGTGTTCGTATGATAGTATTTGAAAGCATACCCATTCAATACTACTTTCATTACACGATCTGAAAAGAACGTCTGGTTATACCATAGCCCTGTAGCTTGCGTACAAGGCCAGCATGTCTGAATCTGTCAAATGCAGCAGATTCGCCGTTCTTTAATTATGACTGAGTAATGAGATAGTTCCTCACTGAGTGCATCAAAGATTCGGCCTTGCGCTACATCAAAGCTTAGAAAATCACCACATTGCGTATTGAGGCCGCGATTTCAGCAGTAACAATTTAACAAATGTTCTCATCCCTCATTTTCTAAATTTTTCTAAACTTATTTATAAATGGAACTTTGTCTCTCTGTGTGTGTCTGTGTGTGTGTGTCCGTTACTTATTGAATCCGAAACAACTGAACCGATTTTCTTGAAAATTTACACAGTGGTACTATAAGCTTCTGCAAGTGTTCTTAGCTAGGTTTTGTGTCGAGTTACCTCCGATAAATATCGAAAATCGATAATCGAAAAAATCGGGTTATAGAAGGAGTGGTCCGATTTTAATCAAATTTGATACGCTCATAGACAAAGACATAAGAAACGATATTCAAAGGTTTCAAGGTTGCAGTTCTTACAATAGTGCAGAAAATCGATAATATATATATATATATATAAAAGGCAAGATGTTTGTGTGTGTGTCTGTTTACCTGCCTGTATGTCTGTATTTTTTCAGCCCTTTTATTTTAGTTTTTGCTTCGGGTTTGGCTCTAAGTAGGTATAATTGTAGTTCTTAATCTCAGCCATGATACCATTTACTCAGAGGACTTATTTAGCCTTCAAAATTCAGTTTACAATGAAAAGAACTTATTTGATATCGATACCAGAAAATCAAAATTTGACTTACATTCATTCATTTTTCTTTCAGTCTATTGTTTCGCTTTAACTGGAAACAACTATTGCTTTTTAGTATTTCGTGCCAACGTCCAAAGAGTCTGAAGCTCCAGAGCCATGGATTAGTTTTAAAACTTTCATTAAACCCGAGCAACGACTGGCTATACTGCTAGTATTAAATAACAAGAATCGATAGCTGTAAGAATGTCTATGTATTAAATTTGTTGATCAAAGTTTAATAGGATAAAATCAAAATTAGTCGGTAAGTATTGCTTTTATTGGAAGAGAGTGCCAGATAGAATCATTGATTTTCTTACATTTCATACATTTGTTTAAGCGTATAAAAAAGTCTTTTGCAAAATCCATATTTGTTGATGCACATAAAATATTTGCAGGCATCTGAACAATGTAGTTGTTTGGCATATCAACCACTAGGGATTTATTTAATATAACTATTTTTTCTTTTCTTTTTGGAGAATATGAAAGATTTTGATTTTCGTTGTGGTGCAATGGTTATCGACTCGAAATTAAAATTCGACGAGCAGATTTCGAATTCCAGTTGAGTTCGTTGCATTTACTTACTTACCCTTGGAAAATGTATTAATCCATTTCTTTTCTCTCTAGCGGTGGTTGGATAGCAAGACAGATTGGGTTCTCTAGCCTTGGCTGGCAACCAGTATATTGCAGAAAGAAATGGAAACTACCACGGAAAAAATTTTCTGTCTAGTCAGTCAAGGGGTTGAAAGAGGCATGAACGTCCAAGCGCATATCCTTTAACTAACTGAATGGTTTTAGTGATATAAGTTTTACTAAGTAACCTATGTTTATGTAGAGAAAAGGCGGATTCTTAAATTTTCCCAAGTGAATCCAAAGAACCACACTGAAATTAAAATTAGACATTCCCATAAACATATCAGAGCCATTAATCATTTCTCCACCTGCACATCGAATCTTACATCAGCTGATATTCCCAAGAGTTCAGCAATCTGTGGACTAATTAGTTCGGACGTTGCTTAACTAAGTGCACCACATATGTCCTGAACAATGTAGTGGAAACAAATTCAGGTGGCTAAAAGAAGGTATGGTACTATAATTTTTGTTAAAGCTTTTAGTGTACATCTACCGACATATATATATATATATATATATATATATATATATATATACAATCCAAAAGGATGAACAGATAGGTAAATCCCCAAAATCCGACCCCAATTAATATTAATTTCATTAATATTAAAATTGATTAAGGTAGAGGGCCCGATGCAAATATTACATTGTATTTACAGAGCCAAATATAAAAAATAAAACAAAAATTCGATATTTAAATCGCTTGGATAGCTCATGTATGATGTATAGCTCATCTTCTAATATGAGATATCCGTCTGCTTTCCCGTTTTTACTTCCTTAAATGCAAAAATTGTTAATCCTACCCCATTTTATTTTCTTGTGTATGGATGAATTTTTTTTTACTTCTACTGGTATAAAATATTTTAACACATTTGAATTTGAGTAAATAAAATTTTCCTCGTAGAAACAGATATCCACCGGATTTAAATGTCGAAATTTTTGTATATTTTACATTTATCTACCTACACGAATGTCTTTTTTACAATAGGGAGGATATATATATATATATATATATATATATATATATATATATATATATATCCTCCCTATTGTAAAAAAGAGAGAGAGAGAGAGAGAGAGAGAGAATAAAACATTTTATAAGAAATTGTAGATAATATATAGATCCGTGAAACAGTTATTTCGTGTCGATTGCTTAGTAAAATGTTATATGGATTTCGTGTTGATTGCTTAGTAGCATTTTATATGGATATCGTGTTGATTGCTTAGTAGCATTTTATATGGATTTCGTGTTGATTGCTAAGTAGCATTTTATATGGATTTAGTGTTGATTGCTTAGTGGCATTTTATATGGATTTCGTGTTGATTTCTTGGAATTTTATATGGATTTCGTGTTGATTGCTTAGTGGCATTTTATATGTATTTCGTGTTGATTGCTTTGTAGCATTTTATATGGATTTCGTGTTGATTGCTTAGTAGCATTTTATATGGATTTCGTGATGATTGCTTAGTAGCATTATATATGGATTTCGTGTTGATTGCTTAGTAGCATATCATATGGATTTCGTATTGATTGCTTAGTAGCATTTTATATGGATATCATGTTGATTACATAGTAGCATTTTATATGGATTTCGTGTTGATTGCTTAGTAGCATTTTATATGGATTTTGTGTTGATTGCTTAGTGGCATTTTATATGGATTTCGTGTTGAGTGCTTACCAGCATTTTATATGGATTTCGTGTTGATTGCTTAGTAGCATTTTATATGGATTTCGTGTTGATTGTAGTAGCATTTTATATGAATTTCGTGTTGATTGCTTAGTAGCATTTTATATGGACTTCCTGTTGATTGCTTAGTGGGATTTTATATGTATTTCGTTTTGTTGATTGCTTTGTAGCATTTTATATGGATATCGTTTTGATTACTTAGTAGCATTTTATATGGATTTCGTGTTGATTGCTTAGTAGCATTTTATATGAATTTCGTGTTGATTGCTTTGTAGCATTTTATATGGACGTCCTGTTGATTGCTTAGTGGCATTTTATATGTATTTCGTTTTGATTGCTTTGTAGCATTTTATATGGATTTTGTGTTGATTGCTTAGCAGCATTTTATATGGATTTCGTGTTGATTGCTTAGTGGCATTTTATATGTATTTCGAGTAGATTGCTTAGTAGCATTTTATATGGATTTCGTGTTGATTGCTTAGTGGCGTTTTATATGCGCATTTCGTGTTGATTGCTTTGTAGCATTTTATATGGATTTCTGTTTTGATTGCTTAGTAGGATTTATATGGATTTCTGTAGTTGATTGCTTAGTGGCATTTTATATGTATTTCGAGTAGATTGCTTAGTAGCATTTTATATGGATTTCGTGTTGATTACTTGGAATTTTATATGGATTTCGTGTTGATTGCTTAGTGGCATTTTATATGTATTTCGTGTTGATTGCTTTGTAGCATTTTATATGGATTTCGTGATTATTGCTTAGTAGCATTATATATGGATTTCTTGTTGATTGCTTAGTAGCATTTCATATGGATTTCGTGTTGATTGCTTAGTAGCATTTTATATGGATATCATGTTGATTACATAGTAGCATTTTATATGGATTTCTTGTTGATTGCTTAGTAGCATTTTATATGGATTTTGTGTTGATTGCTTAGTGGCATTTTATATGGATTTCGTGTTGATTCCTTACCAGCATTTTATATGGATTTCGTGTTGATTGCTTAGTGGTATTTTATATGGATTTCGTGTTGATTGCTTAGTAGCATTTTATATGGATTTTGTGTTGATTGCTTAGTGGCATTTTATATGGATTTCGTGTTGATTGCTTAGCAGCATTTTATATGGATTTCGTGTTGATTGCTTAGTAGCATTTTATATGGATTTCGTGTTGATTGCTTAGTAGCATTTTATATGGATTTTGTGTTGATTGCTTAGTGGCATTTTATATGGATTTCGTGTTGATTGCTTACCAGCATTTTATATGGATTTCGTGTTGATTGCTTAGTGGCATTTTATATGGATTTCGTGTTGATTGCTTTGTAGCATTTTATATGGATATCGTTTTGAATGCTTAGTAGCAATTCATATGGATTTCGTGTTGGTAGCTTAGTAGCATTTTATATGGATTTCGTGTTGATTGATTAGTAGCATTTTATATGGATTTCGTGTTGATTGCATAGTAGCATTTTATATGGATTTCGTTTTGATAGCTTTGTAGCATTTTATATGGATTTCGTGTTGATTACTTAGTAGCATTTTATATGGATTTCGTGTTGATTGCTTAGTATCATTTTATATGGATTTCGTGTTGATTACTTAGTGGCATTTTATATGTATTTCGTGTTGATTGCTTTGTAGCATTTTATATGGATATCGTTTTGATTACTTAGTAGCATTTTATATGGATTTTGTGTTGATTGCTTAGTAGCATTTTATATGGATTTCGTGTTGATTGCTTAGTAGCATTTTATATGGAATTCCTGTTGATTGCTTAGTGGCATTTTATATGTATTTCGTTTTGATTGCTTTGTAGCATTTTATATGGATTTCGTGTTGATTGCTTAGTGGCGTTTTATATGCATTTCGTGTTGATTGCTTTGTAGCATTTTATATGGATTTCGTTTTGATTGCTTAGTAGCATTTTATATGGATTTCGTAGTTGATTGCTTAGTGGCATTTTATATGTATTTCGAGTAGATTGCTTAGTAGCATTTTATATGGATTTCGTGTTGATTGCTTAGTAGCAATTTATATGGATTTCGTGTTGATTGCTTAGTAGCATTTTATATGGATTTCGTGTTGATTGCTTCGGAGCATTTTATATGGATTTCGTGTTGATTGCTTAGTAGTATTTTATATAGATTTCGTGCTGATTGCTAAGTGGCATTTTATATGGATTTGTATTGAATGCTTTGTAGCATTTTATATGGATTTCGTTTTGATTGCTTAGTAACATTTTATATGTATTTCGTGTTGATTGCTT
>JBBBDQ010000258.1:0-32500 GCA_037127315.1 Ascarosepion bandense
AGGCTCCAACGCCAAGACATAAAGGAGAGAAGACAGTGGACAACCCTGTCGGACCGACCTAGACAGCGCGAAAGCGCCCGACAGCTTCCCGTTCACCTGTACCACAGCCTTGGGGGAGCGATACAGAAGGCTAATCCAGCGGCTGAAGTCGGGTTTGAATCCGGCGGCCTGCAGGACAGCAGCCAGGTAGCCATGGTCAATCCTATCAAATGCCTTGGACTGATCTAAATTGATCAGCGCGGCCTCATCGTCGTCTTCTACACCCTCTACGATCGTGCGAATCAAGTGCAGGTTGCTCTGAATTGTTCGTCCCTTCACAGAACAAGTCTGATCCGGTTCCAACAGAGACTCGGCAACTAGCTGCAAGCGGTTCGTCAGGATCTTGGCCAAAATCTTTAACTCTGTGTTTAGCAGAGTTATGGGCCTGTAATCATCTAGTTCCCTCCCAACCTTCTTGCCTTTTCTCAACAGCGTGATCACGCCCCTGGTGATCCGACCGGGGATGGACCCCTGCCGAAACCAGTGGTTGAACACGACAGCCAAGAGCGGGACAAAAAGGTGCGACATCCTCAAGTACAATTCATAGGGCAAACCATCCAAACCTGGCGACTTGCCACTGCCGACCTTCCTTCAAAGCCACGTAGATTTCGTCCTTCCGTAATCTCCCCTTCGCAGCTAGCCGCTTCAGCCGGCAAAAGCCGGGGAAAGTCAGCCAAATAGCTGCGAAACTCCTCGTCACGGAGACCAGGCTCCTTGGTAAATCGGTGCTCGAAATGCTGCCGGAACGCCTCGCACATGTCGTCGGTGGACCTAAGGAGATATCCCTCCGGGTCGCGCACCTCTCGAATGTACCGGTCGCCGGCATGGCGAATTTCTTCCTTGCGCAGTTCCGCGCCCATGTTCACAGCTTCGGAAGACATCTTGCTTAACTTAGCCCTAATTACCTGGCCCATGTAGCGCCCGCTAGTCGAGCGCTCCAGGGCCTCCCTGGCTAAGGCTATTTCTAGGGGATCCCCACCAGCCTCCGCCCGGGCGAAATTAGCACTAAGTGTCTTTGCCTCCGCAGCCTTATCTAGGTTGAGCCGCTGGCTATATTTGGTGGCAAAAGACCTAATGGAGTCCTTAAGGTTAACCCACCACTTACTCCCAATGACTCGCCCAATTAACGCCCGCTGCACTAGTCTTGTCAGCTGGTCACGAAAGTCCCGCCTGTCCAGTAAGGACGGATTGAACTTCCAATAACCAGCCAACCTAGGCCTAAAGTCTAACGCCACACGGGCACAAACAAGTTTGTGGTCCGAGTAGCCTAACCAGTGGAACGTTGGACATTCTAAGAAGTCTATGTCGGCTTCTCTCACTAACATCCTATCCAGGTACGCAGATACCCGGGTAGAAGGCCAACTACGCGTCCACGTCCACATGCTCCCATCCGGATGATCGACCCGGTATCTATCGACGAGACCAAAATTCGCCGATCAGATCAACCAGGCTACGATCACCACTCCACCCGCTAGCGCCCCTTCCTCTATCCCATTTGGGGGTTAGGACGGCATTCCAGTCCCCAACTAAGATTAGCCGTGTTGAATGCACCATGAAGGGCTCCAACAGCCGAAAGAAAGAGACACGCTCACCTTGAACATTGGGCGCATAAACCACAATCAGCCGGAACGACTTGCTTTTCACTGCAATATCGGCCACGATCAGCCGGCCCTCGGCACCGACATGGACAAGGTCCACCCTCGCGTCCAGGGTACGCTTGACCAGCAAAGAAACACCTCTGGCCAGCCGGCTCCCATATGCTGAATAGACGACAAAGTCGTTAGACAGCACACACGAGTCGACTTCGCAAACAAAGTGAGTCTCTTGGATCGCGGCCACATCCACGCCGAAGGACAAGAGGTCACGAAGCAGGCGAGCCGCCTTACCCCGATCCCTCAGGCCCTTCGCATTTATACTGGCTATCTTAATAGACATTCTTTAGACCTGAAACGAAAAAACACAGAAAAACATGCAACAAACGGCTCTACTCGCATACCGGGTAGAAATCTCCGGCAGATAGGACCCCGACGGACTGTCCTAGGGACCCTGTACCTATATCGGACGTAATCCGTCCGTCTAGGACAATACCGCCGACGTCCGTTGGATATGTGAGTTTTACCACCCTATATAAACAGGGGTGGAGCAATACGGGGAACCTCCCTGAACAATTTTTCGCCATTTTCCTCAACTCCGGAGTATCTTCTTTGACCATGTTCAGTTTACAGTAGTGTTTCTGGACCTCTGCGATGTGGTCCCAGACCCGCAGGTTCCCCCCTGTATTCCTAACCAGGGTGATGACACCTGGGGCCTGGGCAAAGTTCCTCGGGTCTTCCGTGGAAAGACCCTTTACAGAGGTCAGTTTTAGTAGAGGCTTCAGTAGCCTTCGTCGCTGCGAAGACCACTCCTCCGAAATATTGTCCTGCACTTTCATAAGGGCATCCCCACGAGGGAGGGCATTTTTTTTCTTAGCCCGAGAGGGAGTGGGAGTAGGAGAAGGGGAGGGAGCGGGAGTTAATGAACTAGCTTTTGCCAGGGGGGTCAGTTTAAAGGCAGGGGACTGGGAAGCTTTACGCGGGGAAGCGGGAAGGCTTCTTGCCTTGTCCGCATATGTCTTTCTCACGGGGGACACCGGTAGAGACGAACATTTCTCCTTCCGCACTTTTCTTTCTCTGCTCCTGCTTCTGCGCCGAGACTTTGGGCTGTCGTGCTCTTCCTCCACTTCCTCGTCTCTCCCACGTTTGAGAGACGCTGCCCTTTCCACCTCCATCTCCATATTGGGTGCGGGGCTCTTTTCCTTTTGGGAACCCCTTTCCGGTTGGGCTGGCGACCTCTTCACCGGGGTCTCCTTCACCGGGGTCACCTTCAGCTTTGCCGGCGTCTTGGCAGGTGGCGGCACCTTCGCCGGGGATGGTGTTTTTGTTTTCTTCTTGCCCACCACCTGCCACTCGCCGTCCTTGTTAACTGTTGGAGCCGGTGCTGGTGTTGCTGACTTTACTTTTCCTTGCTCCTCCGGCTGCTGCTTTGCTGGTTGGGCCTTTGGGGCAGGATTTTTGGTGGGGCAGGTCTTGGCAACATGTTCCGCTGCCCCGCAGACCCAACAACACGGTTTTCTTCCCTCAACAATGATGAATATTACGCGACCCCTGCAGGTGAGGATGTTAGGAATCTTGGGTATGTTTTCCTTCGATATAGTCACCTGCAGGGTCATGTCACCTGTTAAGATACCGGCTTTGGACCGCAGCGAGGAAACACAGGCCACCTTTCCATAATTGGCGAAAAAGGCACCTATGTGGTCCTCTGCAATGTCCATGGGGACGCCATGCAGGGTAACCTTGATTTTTTTGGTTCCCATATACTCAGTGTGGAGTTGGAGCGTTTTTGTCTCCAGAACTACCCCAATTAGTCTTTTGGCTTCCTCCGCTGATGCCAGCAGGACGTCCCACATGGCATTGCTCTTCCTCGCCACGGCCCTAGCATTTAGTTTCAGAGCTGATATCGCCTCCTCAAATGCGTCTCTGGTTACTCCTATCAACTTGTGCGTCTTAATATCCTTCGTTATCAGCGTGATGATCCGCACTTCTATTTGCGCTAGTTGTTCCGGAACTGAGACTAGCTCAGTTCCCTTAATGTACTGCGCATATTTCGCTTTCATCTCGTCATAAAAATCTTCATTCTTCATAACGATCTTTCCCCCTGTCCACCCCGAGGTTGATGGTTTGGGGGATGCTGCTGCTGCTACGGACGCTACGGAGGGTGACTCCCGTGGCGGTAGTTGCCAGTCACCCTCCTTTCCTCCCACCGAGGCCGTGGTGGGAGGAACTACTTCCCCAGGCCCTTCCGAGGCCATGCCTCCCAAGAGGCCGAACCACGGACGCTTGTCTTCCGGCGTTTCGCGTTTACACGCTACTTTTGCGCGGGCCTGAGCAATAAACTTAGGCTGGAACACAATTGTCCAGGAAACAAAGAGCTAGTAAATATCACTATGGAACAGATACTACACTTTGATCCTCTGCCATTGACCACACAAAACAAGTTTGGGGGGAAATGGCTCGTTTTATTTATTTTGTATACACAAAATTGTGGCTCAAGGCCAAAAGATGGGAGGGGGAACAAAACTCGGGTTGGTCTTCAGATACTCTATCCTATACCTAGCTAATCAGATTCACGACCCATACATGCGTTACAATTTTCTCATTCACCATAAGAATTTGTCCATCAACACTCATACTTATCATGCACCAAAATACCGCAAAATCATACCGGGGACCTACAAAACGCCCCAAATGTACATAAAAATTTGTGACTATTTACAATATTTTACAAAAATATCTTTAAAAATTTGTACATGAAAATGATATGATGGGAAGGGGGTATGAAGAAACAAAAAATCCCCAAAATAAAAACAATTTCAAATGAATATCTATACATGGTGTTAGTAAGACCCAAACCCACCCACAAAATTAAAGAGGCCGCTGTATTCTGCCTTAAAAAGACAAAATCAAGTAGCTCTCTTTCTAAAGGGGAATGGAGAGGCAGGGTTAAAATAAAATGGACTGGAGAATATATAAGGCTGACCCAGCCGAGAATAAAACGGGACAAAATAACGATGGAAAAATGGGAATCTCGAACTGGATCATAACAAAAGCAATGGAGCCGGGAACAGGCTAGGACAGACACATTCACTCACATTAACTAGGTACACAAAAGAATACTAACCTTAACCGCGGGAGGGGTTCCAGAGGAATCCACCCCGATGCGACCAGCAGAACTAAAAAAGAAAATCAAGGCTAGCCCCGGTCACGCGAACCAGGCTCGCTGCATGTATCCACCTTTCGCAAAAGTCTGTCGGGTGCAGCCGTTTCCGTTCAGTTCTAATCTTCATTTTGAGCTGGTGCTCAAAATATCGGATTAGATCCTGATCCGAAAGTCGACCTCCCCGCAAGACTTCCTCCAGACGCGTCATCCAAATCACCATTCTAGCCGTGGCCAGTAGCGACAGAAACACCATCCGCTTCACTCCAGAGTACGGGGGCGACACATTGTCCACAGCGTATGCGCGATCAATGAGCACAAGCTCCCGCGGCGCGATACGAGCAGTCAACTCGCCGACACGCGCCCACAACGGGCGAACGCGCGAACAATGGAAGAAGGCGTGCGCCGACGTCTCCTTGATTCCAAGGTTGCAACGTTCACAATCTGGCAAATCCGCCAGGCCCATTGCGAAACGCTTGTCATTGAGCGACAAACCATTCCGAGCCAATCGCCAGGTCAGAGAAAACTCAGAGTTGCTGAGCCAATCCGCACCTGGCGCCCAAGACCAATGAGAGCGGTACTCCACTCTCGACATGCCGAGCTTACTCCACAGCTTATCCTTCACGGCACCCTCCACTAATCCCCGATAGAAGATTTTCCTAGGCTGTGAAAGGTCACTGGAACGTGGAATGGCCTGCAAGGCCGCCAGACATTCGAGCAGGAATTTCGGTCGCACCCAAGGCCTGACGGTCAGCCATAGGGTCGGGGGCGTGATGGTAAGGCAAGGGAACATGTCCCTCACTACCCCCGCAAGCAACCGATCTTCCTCCAACGCGCGCCTGAGGAATGTCAACCTTGAAGCGAGCACGTGGCTCCTCAAGTGTGGCATCCCCAGACCCCCATGACACGGACTCCTTTGTCGACCATGTGTTTGCGTCCTCTCCACAGACAGGAGAATAGCAAACGCTCGAGCGCCTTCTCATGATCGTCACAAAGGGGAAGTACTGACAGCCGGTAAAGGATCTTGGGAAAGAGGTATGTGTTACACACCTCCGCCAAGCCCTTCACGGAGAGACCCCGTCGACGCCAAATCTTGACCGACGCGCCGACCTTTGCCAGTACTTCTAACCAGTTTTTCTCCAGCTGTAAGTCCGGACCGAACCAAACTCCGAGGAGCTTGACCGGCCCGTCCGTCCAGCTGAAGGGCCCCGGGAGGGAAACACCCTTCCAGGCACCTAGCCGCAAGCCGGATGACTTGTCGCGGTTAATTCTGGCCCCTGTCACCTTCTCGTACCGTTCAAGCGCCTGTTGTACCGCCTCTATGTCCCTGCGGGAGGACACAAAGGTCGTTACGTCATCGGCGTACGCGGAAACCCTGGCTCGAGCTCCGCCAGGGACAGCTATTCCACGTAGGACCGGACTGCCAGTCTCGTCCCTTAGCCGGCGAAGGAGGGGCTCCAACGCCAGGACGTAAAGGAGAGAAGACAGTGGACAACCCTGTCGGACCGACCTAGACAGCGCGAAAGCGCCCGACAGCTTCCCGTTCACCTGTACCACAGCCTTGGGGGAGCGATACAGAAGGCTAATCCAGCGGCTGAAGTCGGGTTTGAATCCGGCGGCCTGCAGGACAGCAGCCAGGTAGCCATGGTCAATCCTATCAAATGCCTTGGACTGATCCAAATTGATCAGCGCGGCCTCATCGTCGTCTTCTACACCCTCTACGATCGTGCGAATCAAGTGCAGGTTGCTCTGAATTGTTCGTCCCTTCACAGAACAAGTCTGATCCGGTTCCAACAGAGACTCGGCAACTAGCTGCAAGCGGTTCGTCAGGATCTTGGCCAAAATCTTTAACTCTGTGTTTAGCAGAGTTATGGGCCTGTAATCATCTAATTCCCTCCCAACCTTCTTGCCTTTTCTCAACAGCGTGATCACGCCCCTGGTGATCCGACCGGGGATGGACCCCTGCCGAAACCAGTGGTTGAACACGACAGCCAAGAGCGGGACAAAAAGGTGCGACATCCTCAAGTACAATTCATAGGGCAAACCATCCAAACCTGGCGACTTGCCACTGCCGACCTTCTTCAAAGCCACGTAGATTTCGTCCTCCGTAATCTCCCCTTCGCATCTAGCCGCTTCAGCCGGCAAAAGCCGGGGAAAGTCAGCCAAATAGCTGCGAAACTCCTCGTCACGGAGACCAGGCTCCTTGGTAAATCGGTGCTCGAAATGCTGCCGGAACGCCTCGCACATGTCGTCAGTGGACCTAAGGAGATGTCCCTCCGGGTCGCGCACCTCTCGAATGTACCGGTCGCCGGCTTGGCGAATTTCTTCCTTGCGCAGTTCCGCGCCCATGTTCACAGCTTCGGAAGACATCTTGCTTAACTTAGCCCTAATTACCTGACCCATGTAGCGCCCGCTAGTCGAGCGCTCCAGGGCCTCCCTGGCTAAGGCTATCTCTAGGAGATCCCCACCAGCCTCCGCCCGGGCGAAATTAGCACTAAGTGTCTTTGCCTCCGCAGCCTTATCTAGGTTGAGCCGCTGGCTATATTTGGTGGCAAAAGACCTAATGGAGTCCTTAAGGTTAACCCACCACTTACTCCCAATGACTCGCCCAATTAACGCCCGCTGCACTAGTTTTGTCAGCTGGTCACGAAAGTCCCGCCTGTCCAGTAAGGACTGATTGAACTTCCAATAACCAGCCAACCTAGGCCTAAAGTCTAACACCACCCGGGCACAAACGAGTTTGTGGTCCGAGTAGCCTAACCAGTGGAACGTTGGACATTCTAAGAAGTCTATGTCGGCTTCTCTCACTAACATCCTATCCAGGTACGCAGATACCCGGGTAGAAGGCCAACTACGCGTCCACGTCCACATGCTCCCATCCGGATGATCGACCCGGTATCTATCGACGAGACCAAATTCGCCGATCAGATCAACCAGGCTACGATCACCACTCCACCCGCTAGCGCCCCTTCCTCTATCCCATTTGGGGGTTAGGACGGCATTCCAGTCCCCAACTAAGATTAGCCGTGTTGAATGCACCATGAAGGGCTCCAACAGCCGAAAGAAAGAGACACGCTCACCTTGAACATTGGGCGCATAAACCACAATCAGCCGGAACGACTTGCTTTTCACTGCAATATCGGCCACGATCAGCCGGCCCTCGGCACCGACATGGACAAGGTCCACCCTCGCGTCCAGGGTACGCTTGACCAGCAAAGAAACACCTCTGGCCAGCCGGGGCTCCCATATGCTGAATAGACGACAAAGTCGTTAGACAGCACACACGAGTCGACTTCGCAAACAAAGTGAGTCTCTTGGATCGCGGCCACATCCACGCCGAAGGACAAGAGGTCACGAAGCAGGCGAGCCGCCTTACCCCGATCCCTCAGGCCCTTCGCATTCAAGCTGGCTATCTTAATAGACATTCTTTTGTTCTGAAAAAGAAAAAAGAAAAAAACATGCAACAGCGGCACTAGTCGCATACGGGACGGAAATCCCTAGCAGATAGGACCCCGACGGACTGTCCTAGGGACCCTGTTCCTACATCGGACGTAATCCGTCCGTCTAGGACAATGCCGCCGACGTCCGTGGGGTACGTTAGTTTTACCACCCTATATAGACTGGGGTGGAGCAAAACCGGGAACCTCCCCGAACAATTTTTCTCCATCTTTTTAAGTTCAGGAGTGTTCTCCTGAACCATTCTAACATTGGCGAAGTGCTTCTTGGCCTCATGAATGTGGTCCCAGACCCTAAGGTTGCCACCGGTATTCCTTACCAGGGTGATGACACCTGGGGCCTGGGCAAAGTTCCTGGGGTCTTCTACAGAGAGACCATTAACATTGTTCATTTTCAGGAGTGGTTTTAGGAGCTTTCGCCTCTGTGACGACCACTCCGCCACCACACTGTCACTAACCCTCAAGAGGGCATCACCTTGGGGAAGGGCATATTTCTTTTTCGCCCGAATGGGAGTGGGAATAGGAGAAGGGGAGGGAGTGGGAGTTACAGACTTTGCTTTTTTGAGGGGGGTCAATTCAAAGGTCGGAGGGGTCTGGGAAGCTTTTTGCGGGGAAGCAGGAAGGCTTCTCGCCTTTTCTGCGTAAGTTGTTCTTTCGGGTGAGACCGGTAGCGAGCTGCATTTTTCCGCTCTCGGCCTCTTTTCGTAGCTCCTGCTCCTTCTCCTGGCTTTTGGGCTGTCTTGTCGCTCCTCTGCCTCTTCCTCCCTCCCACGCTTCAGGGAGGCTGCCCTCTCCACTTCCATTTGCTGTGGGGAAGGACTTCTTCCCTTCCTCTGTTTGGGAGGAGACTTCTCAGACGACACCTCCTTTGGTTTTGCCGGCGCCTTTGCCGGGGACTCCTTTTGTTTGGCCGGAGTCGGCACCCTCACCGGGGTCTGTTTAGCAGGCGTCTTGACAGGTGGCGGCACTTTCTCCGGGGAAGGTGTTTTGGTTTTCTTCCTGGCCACCACCTGCCATTCGCCCTCCTTGTTGATCACAGGAGACTTTGTGGATTGCACTTGTTTCTCTCCTTCCTTCTCCTGTGCCTTTAGCTGCTGCTTAACTGGTTGGGCTGGTTGGGCCTTTGGGGCCGGATTCTTGGTTGGACACGCCTTTGCGACGTGGTCCGCCGACCCGCAGACCCAACAGCACGGCTTTCTCCCTTCCACAATGACGAAAATCGCCCGACCCCTGCAGGTGAGGATGTTAGGGATTTTCGCAATGTTGTCCTTGTTTAGCGTCACCTGCAGGGTCACATCTCCCGTGAGGAAGCCTGCCTTGGACCGCAGCGAGGAGACTTCGGCCACCCTTCCGTACTGTACAAAGAAGGCGCCGATATGGTCCTCTGCAATGTCCATGGGGACGCCATGCAGGGTCACTTTCACTTTTTTAGTACCCATATATTCGGTATGGAACTGGAGAGTTTTGGTCTCCAGAACCACACCAATTAAGCTTTTGGCTTCTTCGGCGGAGCCAAGCAGGACGTCCCACATGGCATTGCCCCTCCTCGCTACGGCCTTAGCTTTGATTTTTAAGGCCTGTATCCCCTCCTCAAATGTATCTCTGGGGACACCGACCAACTTTTTGGTCTTGAGATCCTTCGTTATCAAAGTGATGATTCGGGACTCTATCTGTGCCAACTGGTCCGGCACCGACACCAACTCCGTCCCTTTAATGTATTCCGAATAATCCTTTTGAATTCTTTCGTAATACTCTTCATCTTTTAGCGTCATTTTTTTGCCTCCCTTCCACCCGGAGGTCGAAGGTAAGGGGGACGCTGGCGCTGCTGACACTGCTGCTGGTACTGTAGAAGGGGTATTGATCCGAGGCGGTAATGCCCAATCCCCCTCCTTTCCTCCCACCGAGTCCGTGGTGGGAGGCACGATCACTTCTGGCCTTTCCGCGGCCATGCCTCCTAAGAGGCCGAACACCGGACAACTTCTTTCCGGTGTTTCGCGTTAAAAACACTACTTTACCGTGGCCCGAGCTATAAACTCGGGCTGGAAATCCGTATGTCCAAGAAACAAACTGTCAGCAAATATCACGAGGGAACAGATGCTGCAGCCTGCTCTTATGCCAAAACACCACACAAAACAAGTTTGGGGGGGAGATGGCTCGTTTTATTTATACTGAGCATTACAGCATTATGGCTCAAGGCCAGAAAAATGGGAGGGGGAACAAAACTTGGGGTGGTCTTCAGCTACTCTATCCTATACCTAGCTAATCAGATTCACGACCCATACATACGTTACAATGATTCTCATTCACCATAAGAATTTGTCCATCACCACTCATACATATCAAGCACCAATGGGGGGGGGGAGATGGCTCGTTAATTTCAATGCTTCCAAAACGAAGCTGCTATCAATTAACCACCATAGACAATCGCATCTAATTCCCATTAGCATGCAACGGGCTTGCATCCCAGAGAGTAAAACACTACGCCTCCTTGGCCTTACACTCTCAGCGGACTTCAAATGGAATGACTATATGGAACCCATTGCTTAATCCGCCGCTATGAAAATCAGTTCTCTGTGCAGGGCCCGGAAGTTTTTTCCCGTCTGAATCTATCCTGCACATATATAAATCTACCATCCGCCCGTGTATTGAATACTACTGCCACATCTAGTCGCTTGCCCCTGCTACTCTCCTCGGGCTTCTTGACAAAATACAACGGAGAATCTGTAACATGATCGATACTGACTTGGCAGACCGGCTGCAACCACTCTCTCACCGGCGTGAAGTGGCTGTGCCTCTTCAAAAAATACTTTCACGGCTTCTGCTCCGATGAACTTGGATCATTAGTGCCGCCTAGGTACGATTTTGCACGAGATACTAGATTAGCAACTAGGTCCCACCCTCTTACAGTGAAACAGATAAAATGTAACCGTAATTTCTACTCTAACAGCTTCCCGCCTGTGGAATTCCCTTCCACAGGTCTTCTTTCCAGACAGCCACTATCTCCAGGTGTTTAAATGTAAGGTCAATAGATACCTCCTATCACACTAACTTGCATCTAGTCTCCCAACACACCCACCATCTACCCAACCCTCATTCTCGGTATCCTTACCCGTCTATCACCTTCCTTCTGACATTTCCTATATCTAACAATCGTTTCTCACATCTTAACCTCCTATATAATCCCCTGCGCAATAGTGGCAGTGAAATGCCTTGCTCGGGCTGAAACAATTAAAAAAATACGTGATACACGCTGGAAGGGAGCAAGTCTCAAAAGAGACATTACTGAATAGGCAGAGGATTATTCCGCAGTAGGTTGCCATTACTTTCTGCGGTAGGCTGGTTGCTAGCCAAGGCTATAGAACCCAAACTGTCCTGTTATTTAGCCAATAACTAGAGGGAGGAGACGGATTAATACCTTGCCCAAGGTTATTTGTGCGTAAATGAATGCAAGGAATTCAACTGGAAATCGAACTCGACACCCCGATTTGTCGTTCCGAGTCGATATCCACTGCCCCAAAAACGCACAATTTACGATACTTTGAAGAAACCTTTCTAATAGTAGGTCTAGAAATTAATTCAATATAATTCTTTTATATTGTCCCGCTTTATTCTTTGGTAAAGTCTCTCCTTTTTGTCGAACAAATCAAGGTTTGGAAAATATACAGATAATTTATGGATTCAGTATTACATATTGTGCCAGGTAAATCTTTTTCACTTACAGGATATTCCATTTCACACTGGAGATATTTCTTTAAGCATTGAATACCTTTTCAGGAATCCAGCAATCTTGGCAATCAGCGGCCGGCCGAACGACGTGGAGAATTCGGCGAAAAGTGGCGAGACCAAACAATTATCGAAAGCTTCAGAGCAAATGGCAGATTTCCTCGAGTAATGAACCAAAAGTGAATATCATAACTATCGCTACGAATATGCACTGATGTGTCAGTTGCAGACAAAAGGAAGCCTTATTCACGCGTTGTGTTCAGAGAGATGAATGATCTTTGGGATTAAATGTCGAAGAATATGGTGCCCAGTACGTTGTTACTTACCTGCACAGTGATAACCTTTGAGAGCGTTTGATATATTATGTAATTTCTGGCGCAACATTGGAAAGTCATGCAAAAATTTCGCATAAAAGAAATCTTCGCTAGCAGTTTATACGATTCATAAGTTTTAATATGTAGCTAAATGTATCGCTTAGGTCGTGATTTAAACCTTGAATGCGCGATTGTTATGATATATTTGCAGTACTTGTGTCGCTAAGAATTGAATTGCTTCAAAACTGATCATTCCAAAACCACCGCTTTGTATGAATACATTCAAAGTTCTGCTTGCAATTTTCTCTTCTTTTTTTAAACAATGCTAGTTGTTTCTGAATGGTACAAACATTGCCTGATCTGTATTTTTATCTCGTTCATCAAATTATTATTATTGGCTTTGAATAAATGTTCGTAACGTTTCTGGAGCAATTGCAAAGAAAACATTTAGAACATTATTCATAGATTTATACTTACGGTCATACCACGTTTAATACAATAGAACTTGTTCGATCACCATAGTTAAGTCTGTACCTTGATGGATGACTGCTTGAGAATTCCAGGAGCCGTAAGCTTGGATGCGCGCGTGGTGTAACGTTTAACGGCGTGGCATTGGAAATCATACTGCCAAATTCTTATTTCAGTCGGTTTCGTTATATTGACTTATGCGCAAATGCTATTAAGAAAGGCTAATAGTAATTCACCACTTTTTCATCGGATATGGGTTAAATAGTTGAAATTTTATCGATAGAATCATTATAATCTCGAAAACATTTTTTACACTTTCAAAATATTTTCGGGCTTTAAATAACTTTGAGAATGTTGGAAAACCCGTAAAAAAACAAATAATTCAATCAACTTACATAGATTTATTCATCGATGTATACAAAGCGTGTTCGAAGCCACACTCTGGATTTAACGGTTACACAAATGTAATGACTACTTTTATTTAATTAACCCCTACTAAGCTAGTATGCTGAAATTTGTTCACCAATTAGTTCATGTAATTCAGTTTTGTAAATAGGTCTTCAATCGAAATATTAAATTCACAACTCATAAGATTAAGGGTAAATCAAAATATTAAATTCACCAGTCATAAGATTATCATTAATCAGCAAAGTAGATTAAGCAAAATGAGCTAAAACCTTAATGAATCCTTATGCTTATAACTAACACCATTTTCACATGTAACACAATTTTTATACTTTTAATATCAAGATTTATTTTCTATTTATTTTTGCCTAGAAAATATCATCAATGGCTAAAACTTTCTTCCAAATTTCTTTTATGACCAGGCTTAAGATAT
Source organism: Ascarosepion bandense (assembly GCA_037127315.1). NCBI lineage: Eukaryota > Metazoa > Mollusca > Cephalopoda > Sepiida > Sepiidae > Ascarosepion > Ascarosepion bandense. The sequence continues at coordinate 13,590 of JBBBDQ010000258.1, forward strand.
TTCTGAAATTGACCTAATCTGATTCTGAAAAAAGGTGAATGTGAATATACTCGTCCACACAAAGTAGGAATAAAACGAGGTATTATTCGATTTTATCTTATACTATGAATTAATTTCTTGAATCAACCTCAAATATAGTCGTCCATCTTGTTTTCTAGAACGTTCTAGAATTTTTGAGACTTTAAGAAGCTTCTCAAATATTTTGAACATTCGAAAATGTTTTAGAAAAATTTCCTTCAACATCTCAGAGTTGTATCTCTTTAGAATGTTATGGAAAATAGTGTAGTTTCAAATCATTGATGCCCAGATCTAAAAAAAAAGCTTGAAGGAAATAATAGTAATTTCCTTTTGTTTCTAGAGAAAAGTAATTAGAAAATGACACTTACTGTCCAATGACAAGAAAATCTAAATTTTTGTTACTATTAATATAATAATAATATATTTTCGTACGTTTCGTCATTCATTAATTTTTTTGAACGTACTATTTTTTCCACGAATATATTATTTACACTATAAATGTAATATTTATTATAGAAAAAATACACAAAATAATGAGTTAAAATAAAATTTGGGGAATATTACAAAGTAAAATGAATTTGTCCATAATGTTGTAAACTATGTTTTATTTATTATTAAATGTATTATTTACTGTGTCAATATTTCTCAGTCGAGAGAGAGGATTTGTTTGAGCAATGGAGTTGAAAATTTGTGTCACGAAAATGATAAATGTAACATAATGTCAAAAACTGATAGGTTAATTTTGTCTGGGCAAGATACATACTAGGACCATACATTAATAAAATGGGTAGACAATGATTTTTAACAGCAGGTTGGAGTATATTTTATTTTTGTAATTTGATTTTGTATTACCTCATCTGTTAAAAGAGCTGGATTGTTTATGTTAAGATTAAAATTAAATATTATAGTATTGCCTCTATGTAGAAATTTTATTATATTGAGGTAACTGGATGGATCGGTTTAAAGTTTAATTTTGAATAAGTATTAAGATTCGTTGGGGGTTTTCTTTCAAGACGCTTCCTTTTGGATATATATATATATATATATATATATATATATATATATATATATATATATATATAAAACTTCCCGGGTGACTAACGTGGAATTCCTTTAGCATTCGTTTTTGCAATGATGTTGGAATTACAAATCTATCATTGTACTACAGGACACCATCACATATTGATAATGTGTTACTTCCATTTACCGTTCTTTTTTTTTACTTTACATCTAATTTCAGCTTTCATTTTTAAAATGAAATCATCATTCCGTGACTTAAGAATTATTTCTTCTTTCGGTGTTATTTAAGATATTTAAATTTCTTTTTCAGCCCTTATTACCGTAATCACTCTAACTTCAAATGGTTTGCCGTATTTCAGCATTAAGTGAAACAGTCTATCAGCATGGCTTAATTCATTCTATGTTAAAAATTATGTTTTGTAGTTGTAATTCAGTTGTATAGATCTTCAGCATTACAGCCTATTTGCTGTATGTTGGGTAACATCTTTCTTTAACCAAATGTAGACACTAATGGACGATAGTCAGTTTGTGAGAGAAATTCTCGTTCATTCAGGAATTTATAGAATTTTTTCATGGCAACCTATATAGCTAAAACTTCGTTCTCAATCTGGCTGTAGTTTTCCTCAACAGCTAATAAGGACCTGGAAGCATGGATTTAGTTGTTCCATTATCATATTTATGCAATATTACTGCTCCAATTCCCGAATCACTTGCAACTGTTGCAACGAATATGTTTAATTTGGGATAAAAATGCGTTAGTGATAAGTCAGATTTTGTTTATTTTTCCAAATGCACTATGGCATTTCTGTGTCCAAATCTATTTAGCGTCTTTCTTTAACATGGAATTTAAAGATTCTGTGAACTCACGCATACTTGATATATAGATATGGTAGTAGTTTGCAAAGCCTAAGATGCTTGCAATTTTGCTAAATTGGTCGGGGGAGGGCATGTCTTTTGTGGATCCGGTTGAGGAACCACTCAAAAATAATGAACAACAAAACAGATATTTGAAATTGAAAAATAGGTTAAACTGAGCGTAAATATACAAACTGGAACGCAGATTAGTAACCTAGGAATACGATTATTAAGGAATATGTACATACAACTCTTGAAGTGAAGCCGTGTTAATACATTATATCTTTATAATATTCACCCAGAAACAATCTCTTCAATGACGCACAACACCGTATTGATGTATAACACAGATCGGTAATTATCTGCCTCCCTACAGCTACTATGTCAACTGACGCGGTATTCTCTGTGTAACTTCGGTACCGTTCGGTAACTTACCGATTAGTCCCGATGTCTGTAACGGATCTCTTTGGTTCTCTCTTTGGCAGGTGTATATGTATTCTCAAGTCGAGTCCATTATGATAGAAAAAGGGGAAGTCCCACAACAATACCTTTAATTACGCTAGATCGGACAGAATCTGATCGTTGATCCTTTTCGTCAATAATTTGTGCTAGATATTTTATTCTGAACCCAAATAACTCATATTTTGATTCACTAATTTTGATTCCGTGTTCTTTGATCGTCTCGAATACTATTTTTATGTCTTCCGCATGTTCGTACCTGGTTTCAATTTTAATCCTTCGCAATCTAACCCTGTGAGTATTTTATTCATAATTTGTTGAAAAAGATTCGCAGTTACGTTCCGAAAGAAAGTCGGTTGCATTTCTATAGACTTTTATGAGTGTCGATAGTAATTTTGAACACTCTTTCTCTACCAGTATTTGTAGATAGGCGCCCGACAAGTCAAACTTAGCAAAAAACATTTCCCACAATATTTAGCGAAAATTTCTTCCGGGCCTGGTAACGGTTAAATATAATTTTTTTAAAAACTTTCATTAATCCCCATTATAAAATATCAACATATATTATTTTATTATTCTTTCCCGTCACGTAAATAGCCAGCAATTCCAGTTAAAATAATCTACTTTGCAAATAACCTTTAATTCTTCTAGATTTTCCAATTCCGTAATGATTATATGTAATTCTGCGAAATTGTACTTCTTTTTAGTTTGAATATAGATGTTGGATTTTTTAACTTCAAAATCTGCTTTTGTTTTTTGTTCAGGTGCCAAGATTTTTCTGAAAAACTTCCTTTTTAATTAAGTTTTGAATGATTCCGTTGCCGTTGTAGTATTTTCTGAAAAACTTCCTTTTTAATTAAGTTTTGAATGATTCCGTTGCCGTTGTAGTATTTTCTGAAAAACTTCCTTTTTAATTAAGTTTTGAATGATTCCGTTGCCGTTGTAGTATTTATGGTGAGAATCATTACTCAGTTGCAGAATGAATTAATTGGCAGTTCCCAAAGAATAAAGAAGCAAATGCTTTCTATTCTTCATAAATTTGTTGTATTTTAACGCGAATACTATTGCTTGTTTGTTCCTTCCAACTTAAGAAATATTACAGGTGAACTTACCTAACATAAAAATTAACTTTTTCCTTGAAACACCACGAGCAACTTTTCTTGAATTCAATTAACTACGTCTATCCAGTTTTCCTCATTAATTATAGTAATATCGGACCCAGTATCTAATTGTAATTTCAATAAGCGTGACTAAAACAAATTATCTCTTCGGAGGTATTTCTTTCGAAGTCGTACTGTTTTCTTTCCGCTTGTCGACTTTATCCAATGTATTTACTTTTTGTTACTCTTTTATTTGTTAGATTTACAGCAAGTACTCTTATGTTTTAATCTTTCACATCAGCAGAAATTTTGTTGCTAAAAGAGTCATTCTTAAATTGATTACGACTACAACCGTGCCAAGTATTAAGTATTTTAATGTATTTTTCCGGTTTCACGAGGAGCTGAAAAACATCTTCTTTTCCTTAGACGGTCAGACGCTTTATATTTATAAAATACCTCACTCTTCTATCATTGCGGCATCAAGTTTTGAATTCACTATACACTCTTTAGCTATTTTTGAGAGTTAATTTTGAATCCATTTCTAATTTAGTCAGAATCTTAAATTTTATTTCCGCGTCCTTATTTATAGTTAAGACCTTAACGAATATCAGACATCTGAATGAGTCGAAAGTGAACTCATTTAACTTAAACTACTGTCATCCAATAAGACAACTCCTGCAAAATAGACAAATTCGTAATTGTCAAACTTTACTTGGTTTAGACAATTGCATAATGAGATTATATCACCGAAAACTTTTGATAATGTCCCTACTGTTTTCTCGAAATTTATATCGACTAGCTGCTTCAGCAACATAAAATGTATATATTTTTCCTGTTCAACAAAAAATAAATTTAATAATCAGATTCTATTCATTCCAATGCGAACAATCCTATTTAAAGATCCCATCTTATTTTGTGTAATACGTTTGAAAATTTATTCCTACTTCCAGATTGTATAGAAACTCGGTAATAGAATTCGCAATAGCGCCTGGAGTGAATGATTCAGAAGTTTAACCTTCGCCCTTTTCTTAAACAACATTTCGATAAAATATTTGTTGTGTTAGTAAATGAATTTGCCGTTCATGTCGGGCTTATTATTGTTGTTACTGTAATTCTTGCTGCTGCTCAACATTTAAAGCATAACTGGTTTTAGTTTTCTATTGTTTTTGTATTCCACTGAATATTTCATTTTCTACGTGTAGGATAAGTATTTTCTCTGTAGTACTCGTGAAAGTTCTGCACAAGATATTGTCGTCTGTTTTATAACGTTAGTTTTTGCCGCCTTATTCTGAAGGTAACTTTGGTATCTTTGCGCAAAGTCAACGTACTAAACGAATAATTCTCTCCAGAAATGCGCCCAAAAACAATCTCTTCAATAACGTACAACAACGGAATGATGTACAACACAAAATAGTATTTATCTTTCTCCCCAGTTGTGCGGAAAGTGACACATGGCTTTTTTTATAGTGGGGATATGAGCCCTAAATCCGGGCGAAAATTTCTCATAGACTATGCACATGGCGGGGTTGGCTAACTAGTCTAATTTTTCCCAGACTAGAATCTGCTCTTTGAGGTAGAAAGTCTAAAGGAGTTAGAGTTTGAACTGATGCAAAACCAGAACAATTATCTACTACCTTCCTGTTAGAGCGTATGTCCGAAGCGGGTGTGGCACAAGGTCATTTATGTTGGAAATCCGAGCTCTTAAGCTCGGGCAAATATTTATTGAGTATTTTTCCAAACAGGACTCTAACCATTGGCAGAGTCTTATCTGGGTTCCTTTCCACACGGAGACAGTGCCTCACGAGGTTAGTATTTGTGTTGATACACAACACAAAACATCCGCAGACATTTTTAGTGGTTACACTATATACTAAATATTTTATGGTGACGTGATCCCAGTAGCACAATTGATTCAACTGGGACGTTTTTGCTTGAGGATCCGTGTTCGACAACACGTGTGTTCAATTCATTCAACTGGTACGTTTTTGCTTGGGGATCCGTGTTCGACCACAAGTGTGGTTATCGACACTCTCTTTCTACATGACACATTTATATTTATATTGTGTAAATATTGACACTCACAAAAGAGAGGAAGATGTGATGTCATCTTGATTTCAAATGTTTCTCTTTAATGTCAATCGCGTGGTTATTTTTAAATCTACTCTTCCAAGAGGCCGTAACTTTAGCTAAAAAGGGAATGAAATAGTAAAGTAATGGATGAGGGCTTTTGAAAACCAAGCGACAATAAAACCGGGAATAAGGTGGATTAGGATACAGGCCGATATTAATAAACCGTTTTTAGAACAGAAAGTAAGTTCCGGATCGCCCATTACAGAAGATTGATTGTTCGTCGCGTGGATCGCAAGCTAACTATTCATTTTGCCAGCCACATGTCAGTATGTGGATGTGAGTGAGGTGTTGATAGGTAAACGAGCTGATCTGTGAGATCGACATTTTTGAATTCATCCTTAGTTTCAATGACGTACTTAGGCGATGCCATGGGTAAATCATCTAAATATAATATTGATAACAACTTTCGTGTCCTCATTTATTGACCTGGCGTTCGTTTATTTTTATCTCGGTTGTAGATCATGTCTTGAAAGAGACATGACTGACTGCGCAGAAGATAATCCCGTAGTAGTTTGCCATTGCATTCTGCGGTAGACTGGTTACCGACCAAGGCTATAGAACCCAATCTGTTCTATTATTAAAACCATCACTGAAGGTAAGAAACGGATTATACTCTTTCTCTAGGGTATTGTGCGTAAGTGAATGCTAGGAACTCAACTAAAATTCGAAACTCGTCTACCCAATTTGTCGTTCTGAGTCGATATCTACTGCACCACAACGCACATCCTCATTCTCGATTAACAGGCCCTTTTTCAGTTTTCAACGCACATCAATGCAAACGAGAATGGATATGCAACATCGTGTAAGCATCAGACGATTAGTGGAAGATTTACGGGTAAAGGCCCCACGTTGTATGTTTACAATGAAACTACTATGGAAATCATTACTATGTTAATGATAGCATTAACATTTGTTTTAGCTTAATGAACTTCTTAAGCTCAGAAATGAAATTAAAAAAAAAGAAATATAATCAATATTATGCGAGAGTTTAAAATGCGCGAAATGAATTTTACTAATGGAGAAAATTGTCGCATTTGATTCTCTCCAAATAATAATTGGAATCATTTTCATATTTGGCGTCATTTCTTTTTGCTGTCGAATTCGTTTTATTCCTAATATTAGTAGTATTAGTAGTAATAGGTAATTTTTTTTTATTTGCGAACAATGCATTTTTATGCTTTGTCGGTGGAAAATCTTTTTACATTAAACTTTATTGATTGCTATTTTGGAAGAAAAAGATCTTGTGTGTTAATCTGATTTGGGGCGCAGCTGGAATTGCAAATGAAAGCCGTTAGATTTTATCAATAAAAAGTGAAAAGACTGCAAATTATCAGAATTATTGCATGTATTCTCTTTGGCGAACAACTGGGAAAAGTTTGGAAAAATATGCCTCAATGTTTTTTTCTTTTTTTTTTTTTGGCTTACGTCAATTCATTTCTTCCTATGTATCTATTTCTTTTAGAATATCTTATATGCACATATGCCTTTCTGTTTAATTTCATCTAACCTAAAATCCCGAAAGATTTTAGCAACTCTCGACAGCGATAGCAAGACACCTCACAATTCTCTGTTCTTTGCGGCATTAAATAAATTGTGTATCTTTTTATCTCCTCAACCATGTTCTGCTATCAATTTACTCAAACTGTCTTCAGGTTATACGTTCTTTCCAATGACTCCTTTGCTTTCAAACTATCAAGTGAATATCACATTTTGTGTCCTAGAAATTTTAATTGTATCTCTCTAATATTAAGTATAGGCGGTCATTTTGTTCCGATTTTCTATAAAACATTATCGTTACCCATATATTCAAATGCATCCTCAGCACCTTTCTATTTTGTTTCTTTTGCTTCAAGTCTGATGTGAATCCTTAAGAAGATTGCGCAGCATTCCTTGTAATATAATAGAACTGATATTACGTAACAGGACAGTACTCTTTCCTTCGCTTTTATCTATATTTGTCCAATTTTTAATCTTCTGCTTAGGCTTTTGAAGATATATCTCATTATCCCAATGTGCATTCAGATTTCCGGGCCAAAATTATCGTCTTTCCAGATATCTATGTTGGTGTACCTGTGTGATTTTGGTATCTCCAAAATTGAATTTTGCATATTGGGTTGTTCCATTTGATAAAAACCATCTATTCTGTTCTCTTTCCTTTGAGATTTCGTCCTTTCTTCTCGATTTTCTTCAATACATCCAGTAGTAGTTCTTGTAGCTTCTTTTATATGTTTGATATCAAATCTATCACATGTGTACATTTTATTTCTTTAGAGCTTTAGTCAAAAGGTTTATTGATTCCATAGCAAAGGCAAGTGTTCAAATTTTGGTATTCTTTTTATTTTCCTTTTTGGAAAACTGGCGCTAAACTTCTTTTCTAAATCTCTCCAGATATTGGGCTTCGTAAGACAGGTCTCATTCCTAAAATCGCTTGTTTTGTCATAGAATAATAGATAGTATTTCGCAGATATGTTCATCAAAATAGCCATCTACTCGGTTCTAGTTCCATCGCTTGAGTTAATCTAATTTAAATTTAATCAAAGTCACTCACGAAACAATCGCGTGAGATCAATACTCTCGAACAAGTGTATTGTCTGAGATCTTAAATTACGACAAAACCACGCGGTGTCAAGTATGTGTGAACCAAATCCGCCAATGATTTCCGATTAATAAAACAGAAATTGAACACAAGTGCCAAGTGATTGTGTTAGTGAGAAACCCTGAAATTTTTTTCTGTGACAAAAATAGAGAAAAGTGGCGAAAAAGGTCGATGATTTTGTTGAGCTGAGGAAAGCCGACATTTCTTTTTTATTGGTGTTTATTTAATTTGCTTTGAAGAAAATATCTGACATGTGTGTGGGACAAAAGTTGCATTGTACGTGATGCATTCGTGATCTGTGATATGATTGCAATTTTCCGCTCAAGAACGACTAATGTTTGTTTTTTCACAATCAAATGTGGTTTAAAAAATACACACATTCATAATTAAAATCATTCGTTTTCATTTTATTTTATAAAGCCTCTATCTCAATTTTTAACTTTATTAAACACAAGCCGGGAAGTGTTTACATGTAAACCGTGAAGAAAATTAAACATATAAGAAAAGGTTATTTTCATTTAAGTAAAGAATGATATATCGTTTCGTGCTGCAAGTGTAAGAAAATATACTTGATATTACAAAAGATTCTATGTATGTATACATATTGATTGAGTAATTGCTGGAGTGTCCGTCGACGAATCTCTGAAGTCTTGATACTGAATGTAACACCAAAACTATATTTTTGTATTTCTTTTCTATCTCACTATATATATATATATATATATATATATATATATATATATATATATATATATAATGGAGTTAAAAATCCACTGTGGTTTATACAGTAACTATTCGAATCTGTTACGGTTTCTGGGGGAGAAGAGCGTCATGTGTTGTAATCATTAGTTGGGAAAAGGTCAGTACGCTCAAAACATTTGTCATGACTACTTTTATATAGGTATGAATAAAGTCATAGCTTAACAAATTCGTCTATTCATATATATATATATATATATATATATATATACATACATCATTTTACATATCTTTTTAAATTTAAACATTCTTTTTAACGGATGCTCGTATTAGTGTAGATGCGCCGTCTGTTTTCAAATAACCAAACAGTTTATTTATTTAGAATTTCTTAAAAAATCTGTATTCTCCGGAATTATATATATAGTCAGTAACCTCAAGTATCACAGCTCATCAGTAAGGTTTGACATCACCTTCTAGCCAGGACTGAAACCCAAAGAAATTGACATCACTCGAGGTTTCTAATCTCTGAGTCATGGAGGCCGGTAGAAAAAGGCGGATTTAGCGTATTACATCTAAATTTATTTATAAATGGAACTTTGTCTCTGTGCGTGTGTGTGTCTGTGTGTGTGTGTGTGTCGGTTACCTATAGACACCGAAATGGCTGAACCGATTTTCTTGAAAGTTTACGCAGTTGTACTATAAGCGTTTTAGCTTGGTTTTGTGTCGAGGTACGCCTGAGAAAAATCGAAAATCGACTATCGAAAACATCAGGTTATAGAATGAGTGGTTCGATTTTAATCAAATTAGATACACTCATAGACAAAGACATAAGAAACGATATTCAGAAGTTTCAAGATTGCAGTTCTTACAATAGTGCAGAAAATCGATAATATAGATATATATATATATATAAAAAAGGCAAGATTTCTGTGTGTGCATCTGTTTATCTGCCAGTATGTCTGTATTTTTTGAGAGAATTCGTAAGAAGTGAAAAGACAGAAAATGAAAAAAAAAGAGAGCAAAAAAGAAAAATAGAAATATACAGAAAGAACCAGATTAGGCTGATAAGAACAGATATTACACTTATAAAGACTAGTATACTTATTTATGATTGTTATTGGAATATATTTTAAATTATTAAGCTGAAGTATTTAACGATGCGATAAGAGAATTTCTTCAGATATTTTATAGTCGTAGAACTCGTCATGAACTTATTCAATCATAAACATAAGAGTTAAGAATTAAGAGTTATCAGAAAATTTAAATAGGAAAACAGTGAACTTTTCACAAGTCTTTCTAGTAATAATAAACATACATTTTATTATCGTACAAGTGATCTGCAAAGGCTCTTAAAATCATCTTTCAAAAAGCTCTATGTCTAGCAGAATAGTTTATTTTTGACTTATTTTGATAATTTGCCATCTTTTTTAAGGCTGATAACACGTAATGTTTTCCTCTAGCGATATGTATATACGTATAATACTTATAGACGTATTTTCCTCAGATTTTAAAAACTTAACCTCAGAACCATGTTGGCGAAAAGTCTCAGCAATCTACGGTTCAATTGGCTAGAGACAACAGTATGTTCTTTGCTGACACTTTCGTTTCTCGCCTCTCTTGCTTGTCAAACTTTCTTACGGTACACTGGTTTCCGGTCAACTGTGATCTTCAAAATTTTAAAATGCAGTGTCACTCGTTATCTACTGTCTTTTTGATTCCTCTTCTTGTACTGTTCTCGCTCCGTAATAATATTTCAGTTTTAACTTTGTAGGGCTGTGAGCCATGCCTATTACAAAGTGTAATATAACAATCCCGCCCCACCCGAGAAAGCTGAGCAAGCGGGGGCGTTTTCCGGTCGTTGAAAAGTAACGGATGTCACTTTGACCCTATTTCCGGCAGATGCGGAAATAACTCAGAGGCAAACAGACTGTGACTCTGAGAATTACGTAGGCGTCGCGTGGGCGTCGCGTGATCAAGGCAAAGCCGGAAGAAACAAGTCCCGGTTTTGGAAGATATATAAAGACCGCGAAAGCACGGATTAGACAGACGAGTCTGGGCAGAGAGACAGAGTCAGGCAGAGAGCCAGACCAGACCAGACCAGAGGAGCAACAGATACGACACCCAACCGTCAACCCTTGGAAGCGAGCTCTCACTCTCTGTTCACTAGGCTACACGGTCCATCGTCATTAATAAAGATATCACTTGATATATTTTTATATACCGACGTGTTTGTTGTTTATTGGTATACAACAAAAGCAATTTAAAAAACTTAGTCGATATTTTTAAATTTCAGAAAGTTAAAAAGATACTGAGATGGATAAAAATGTTTCGTTTGTACATTAAAGTAAAGATTTATTAATATAATAAGAAAATTGTACGAAGAAAAATATAAGTGAAATTTTGTTAACTGAACACTAACTTATTTGTTAAAATAAAAATGTTCAAAGAGGTAATACATGTAGTTAATTGTCCAAAGAGTAATGTAAATACCAAAATTTCCCACAGAAGTTTAGAGTTGATGATTGATAGTAGCAGAATGTAAAGTCTTACATTCCTTTCTTTTTTTTTTCTGGTAGGTTTGCTACAGGGTGAGAAAGAAGGTGAACCAAATAAAGAAATTGTAATTATCGCAGACAGTTGGAGTGTCGTTTTTTTTTTTGTTTTTGTTTTTGTTTTTTTGTTTTTTGCTGTTGCTCTAGTTATCTTTGGCAACGTGGAGTAAAAATGAAGAAAGGAAAATTAGAAGAAGAGGTTGAATGAATTTGTGCCGCGCCCTTACGTCCGTGTCGGCTTCTTGAAATTTCATTTGTAACATTGCTACAAGGTCTGTCAGCTAAGCGCTCACATTCTGACTGTTTTTGAACTGTCAAAGAACAAGGTTTACGTAGTGAAATTTATCATGTGACCGGCTCCAGTCGGCATTTTTTTATTTAGGCATAAAACCTTTAACTGACTTGTGAAAGTTGCATTGATCTGGGTTTTTCTACAATTCTTTTAGTCGTTTGGATCCGATTTTGCGAGTGTCTAATTTTACTTTGTATGTTTTAATTAACAGTTAGATAATATAGGATTTGTAACCTATAACGTATTCTTTCACATTCATTAATCCCTTATGTTTCAGTGGATATACTGCGATTCTTGGGGTGGAATTGATTAAAATTAATCTTGTGTTCTTTAGGATGAATATGATCCTTCCTCTCATTTCTATCTGTAAGGTGTCTTTGAATTCTTGATAAACCTCCCAAACCCAGCCATGTAATTTATTTACACAAGTTTCTTGAGTAGGTCATTCTATATTTGACATCTAATGGTTTTGCATTCATCATTTCTTGTGAGAGTCAATTTCTCAAATCTTGTTTTTTCGTTATTTTTTGAGAAACGTGCGGTTAATTCCGTTAAATGATTGTGAGGCATCAGAACACATTTGACAACTTTACTCATAACGCCATTGGAATTCTACAGAACAACTAAGAAAGAATGATTTCGTATTCCGTTAAAAATTTATTCTTTAAATTTATATATTTGAGAGTTCAGAGGAATTTACTAGAGACACAATCTACACTTCCCCAACCTGGCTACTGGACACATGCTTCGTGGTCTCTCTCCCCCTCTCTCTGCCTTTTTCTCCCTCTCACTTTCACCCCATTCTGGCTTACATAACAGGAAGTTAACTTGCCTAAAATATCTTAGAAAAAAAGTTTAAATTGCATTTTTGTAGCAGGTCTTGCGAAATTTTCTCAACTTTTTTCCCTTTGTTCTCTGCACATGGTAAGTTCGCTTGAATCGTTTTTTTTTCTGTTATTTTATTTTATTTTACTTTATTTTTTAGAATTTTATTTTTGATTTATTTATTCAATTTTGATACTAACCCAAATACTTTGCTAGTCACTCTTGTAATGCACTTGGACTAGATTGTGTAAATTGTTTTGGCTTTCAAGATTTGTTTCGACTTATACGAAGTTAAATCTTAGTAAATTTTTTAAGTTACATTTTTCTTCTTTTTTTTTAATTGGAGTAGATAGTATCTACTATTGCCCGGTCTCACACTCCACCCCCTTCGTTTGAACAGGGGTAGAGGTGATCGCCTTGTTTCTGGTTTAGGAAGGGGTTCCCTGTTCATCTCCCTTCTTTGGCCTTAGTGTTATTTCAGCTCGAAGCTCTTTGCAGTTACTGAGTATGGTGGCAACGTCTCTTCATTTTAAGGGTACCGGGTTGGAAGTTTTCTGGTTGGAAATTTTCTGGTTGCTGCTTCCGACTGGTACTTAGGAGCCCAAAATCTATCGAAGCTACGCGTCGGACCAAAACAGGCACCTTTTCTCCTCAGCTCGTAATAGGTGAAAAAGATAGATAACGAAGCTAAGATGTTGTTTGCTGCCTGAATGAAGCAACGCATAGCATCCTGTAAATTCGGCGCCAAAGACTACTGGCGACTCTGTAAAAGAGCGCTTAACAAGAGCTAGTCCTCAATACCTCCACCAATCAATGAAGTTGTTGTCCTAACCTCATCAGCGGACAAGGCTGAATGCTTTGTTTGCAGATTCTTGACCAATTCGAGACTGGATTCGTTTGGAGTTTTTATACTCGACTTCCAACCTAGAACGGAGGCTCAACTGAATGACGTCCATATTAAACCCTTGCTGGTTTCTAACATAATCCCAAAACTTGACCCGCACAAATCGAGCGGTGGTGACGAAATCCCAATCATAGTCTTGACGAAATGTGCCCCCTTAACTCTCCTCTGTCCTCTCTAAGCTCTACAACATCTCCATATCTGCTTCCTTACTTTGCTACCTGTTGGAAGTTCTACTCTGTTGTTCCTATATTTAAGAACACTGGAGAACCCTCGGACCCCGCAAATTACCGCCCTATAAGCATTCTTCCGATCTTTGGCAAAGTGTTCAAAGCCATTATCAACGCCGAGGTTGTCCCACATCTCACAGCTCACAGGCTCCTTTCGGACAAACAGTATGGCTTCCGCTTCACCAGGTCTATTACTGATATGCTAAAGACCATCACCGAGTATATATACCAGGCTCTTGACAAGAATGGTGAAGCCCGAACCGTTCCCTTTGATATTTCTAAAGCGTTCGACAGAGTCTGGCCTTCTACGCAAACTGTGGAGCTATGGTATAACTAGACATTGGTTTGACCTAATCCAGTCTTTCCTCTCTAACCGCACATAGAAGGTGGTATTAATCGGACATGAGTCCCAGATCTACCATACAAACGTGGGTATCTCTCAAAGCTCTATCCTAGGTCCTACGCTCTTTCTGATCTACATTAATGATCTCCCTGATGGCATAAGTTCCAAAGTAGGTATGTACGCCGATGACACCACAGTCTACTCACGCCTTGACCAAAAATCTGGTGCGGGCGACAAAGCGAACCTCGCAGCCGAGCATGAAAAGGATCTCCAATACGTAGTGGACTGGGGTAAGAAATGGCTCGTAAATTTTAAAGCTTCTAAAACGAAGCTGCTATAAATTAACCAGCATAGACAATCGCACCAACCTCCCATTAGCATGGAACAGACTTGCCTCCTAAAAAGTAAAACACTACGCCTCCTTGGCCTCACATTCTCATTGGACCTTAAGTGAAATGACTATATCGAATCCATTGCTAAATCCGCTATGTTTTCCCTTTGAACCTATCCTGCACATATATAAATCTTCCATCCGCCCATGTATTGAATACGCCTGCTACATCCGGTCGGGTTCCCCTGCTATTTTCATCGGGGTTCTTGACAAAATACAACGGAGAATCTGTAATGTGATCGATATCGACTTGGCAGACCAACTGCAGTCACTCTCTCTCTCACCGGCGAGACGTGGCTTCCCTGTGCCTTTTCTATAAATACTTTCACGGCTTCTGCTCCGATATACTTAGATCACTGGTGCCCCCTAGGCACGAATTTGCACGAGATACTAGATTAGCAACTAGCTCCCACCATTTTACAGTGAAATCGATAAAATGTAACCGCAGTTTCTACTCCAACAGCTTCTTTTCTCTCACTTGCCCGCCTGTGGAATTCCCTTCCACATGATTGTTTCCCCGACAGCTACAATCTCCAGTAATTTAAGGTCAATAGACACCTCCTAACAAACTAACTCGTATCCATTATCTCAAACACTTCTCTCATCTGCCCAAGCTTCGGTATCTTTACCCGTCTATCACCCTCTTTCTGACATTTCCGATATCTAACCACTCTTTCTCTTCATCTTCCCGTATGTAACCCACTGTGCAATAGTGGCAGTGGAATGCTTTGCTTGGGGTGAAATGATTAAAAAAAAAGATATTTTGTTCTAGCCCTGCTATTTTTCTTGGACGTATATTTGTTGAACTATTTCCGTTTTCTTGCTTCCTTGTTCGCTGCAGTCTACAACGGTTTAAATAAAGTATCAGTTGCCATCTTCTGTCTATTTTATTCATATCCATGTTTATGCTTTCTTCGACATCCCCTATACCTCGTTTTTTTTTTTTGTTGTTTTTTTTTTTTGTTGTTGTTTATTTTTTCACGGCTACTGCTTCTTCAAGCTTATTTTCCTGGTTACCTAACCACATATATTTACGTGTGCTACTGGATAGGAATCAAGCTTTTATTCTCTGTATATATTATTCTTCTACACACACACACACATATATATATATATATATATATATATATATATATACAGGTTTTATTCTAAATTTTGTATTCTATATTATTTTTACCTACAAAAATGTTAAATGTAACTGCTTCATCTACTCCAATATTTTCTTTTTCTTGCACTTTCCGTTTGTACAACTCAGTTCCATTTGCTTTCTACGCTCTCCAAAAATTTATAGGCAACGTCACTTGCTATGTTCTAACTCCTTCATTTCTTTATTCTCTTGTCCTTTTTTGGACACTCCCTATACCTTGATGTTTTTCTTTTTTCACTGCTTTTCTTTTGACGAGTATTTATTCCCTGGTGCCTCGACCACATGAATTTACCCATGCTACTCTCTTGCCATCTAGGTACCATATATTTAGCATCAAATTAGTGAAATGAAACTCAACTTCTACTCTAACTGTTTCTTTTTTCGCACTTTCTGCCTGTAGAACTCCTTTCAACATACTTGCTTCCCTCATAAATATAATCTCTAAAAGCTTAAATGCAATGTAAATTGCTAAATTCTATCTCTTTGATTCCCATCATTCTCTTTCTTCGGTATCTCTTGTAATTTGGTTTACTTTCCTTGTAACACCTGCACACCAGTTGTGGTTCTGTCTTACTTAGGGTTAGATGATTATAAAAATATTAAAAAACATAATGTTTCAGGGGGAAAATAAAGTTTACGAATAGAAAATGATAGTTGTCCAGAAATAAGAGTATATTGTGTAAGGGAAGACATCTTTATGAACAATATTTAATTCAATCATCATTTTATGATTCGAGGAGGGTTGTTCGTTTCAAAAACAGGCTAACTAAAGAAGGATGCAGTAATTTCCACTTGTCCATGCATGATTGTTTAAACTTTTTCCTTAAATCTCAACCAAACTGATATCGCCGTTGTATACAACTTCAAGAATACTACAGAGGTATTGCCTGTGGCACGATTTGGAATCACTCTCGATCCCGAGAAAGTGCTAAATAAACTTTTCGACGTATATCTTTCTACCATTACCCGCACATATATGACCTGTTAAGATATGTTTTGAAAAAAAAATAAAAAAAATAAGTTCAATGTAAGCTTCTGTATCTGGTCGTATAAAAACGAGATTGCAAACCCTTGTGCAAATTAATTGAAATTTCACAAATAGTGTGTCTTAAGATTTTTCACACTTTCCTTAATCCCTTATACGTCTTTTCTTGCTGTTGCTATTCCGGCAGCATTTTCTTTAACGATTTTTATTTCTTGATCTAATTTGTTGTTTCAGGTTGATGACACGACTAACAGTTGAAAAGCTGACACCAACAATATCCGCAATCTTTCTGTATGTCTTTCCTGTGTGTTTTTACAGCATTACACTTTTCGTAGGTTTCCTTAGAGTAACGTTCATCACAGAAAATGGCTGTAGGACAACTAACTATCGAGACAATTGTGTCTGGACGTTATAAAGATTTGAGGCAATCACAAAATGCACAATATTTTGAAGGCTGAAGAAATTTAATCATATAACCCGAAAGTAGCACCAAATTATTGTACATTACTAAAATATAAACCTATTACACTCTGTAAATCTAGATGGTATAAAACTGATCTTATATTAAAAGAAAATAAACGAAAGTAATAATGTCAATTAATTTACATAAGGAATTAGGCTTTTTACAAACCATTCAGCATATCAGGTTTGTGATAATTGAATCAGCATCTCAAAGTTTTTTTCTCTTTTTTCTCTACCCGTAAAAAATGCGCAAAGTTTACGGTTGAAAAGTATTTAAGTTTTTGCTGATCATGTATATAAAGTTATTTCGGCGTTTACAGTATAATAGAATGTTTGTTTTGTCAAGGTATGTTTATTGCTACAATTGCTTTTATTGGCTTTTATTTGCGTCTCCGTAAAGCTAGTTATTTACTCTTGGTTTGATAAATAGGGAACTGTTTAGGGAAGGAGACGTTTTGATCCACTGCTAAATGATCAGCTCGGTTCGATATAATCGCGTAATAGATTCTTGGACAATGCTCTCGGGGTAACGTGTCGACTTGTTGATGAAATTACGAACTGGACAGCAAAACATCAAAGACATCGCTAGCGGCGACTCATTTGTTATTCGTCATTGTCTGTATGACTCTTATCAGGTTAATTTTATTTGTGTAGAGTTCAAGCATCGGGGGAGTGAAAGAAAAGTTCTGTGTCAAAGGGCAGTCATTTGGGAAGGCTTCATGATCGAATTTGCTTTAACTAGATGTATTTAAACACGGACGCATGAAAATAGAAGGCAATCCTTTATTTTATGGACCATGGGATTATCATCAGGATTCAAATGTATGCATGAGGATAATGTTACCATAATATACATACCTATATATATATATATATATATATATATATATATATATATATAATAGATGTAAAATTATATATATATATATATATATATATATATATATATATATATCGGATTTATCGTTATGCATATCTCATGCATATATTCAAAATCTTCCATGAATAATTCTGTATACATCACAACTTTAAGACAACTAGCATAAAACACAAGAATTGTAATGAGTTAATGCATTATACAATTTGATATTATGTATCGATATACAAGGTGCGTAAGACAAATTGTCGTCTAAATAAGGCAAAAAGGAAAATAACACTGACATCTTCTTTTAACAAATATATTTGCCGAAACGACACAGAAATATTTTGATATATTAAATAGTTCATTTACTAAATAAGATCCTCATTGTCTTAAAGCACAGCCTCCAGATGATTTCAGAATCACCAGCATCTCTTTTAGATGGTTTTCTTGTTTAAGATAACGAATGCTGCCATAATCCTTGCCTTCGGTTAATCTTTCGTGTTACATTGCTATTTTGTTGGTCTCTCGCTAAGCTGCGCTCCACATATAATAATGAACGCAGTTGCATGCCTGGGAAATTAAGTGGCTAGATATAAAGGGTAATGTGCTCGCAGAAATTGCCTTACATCCATTATTTTTTTCTTGTTTGTGTGGTATGGTGCAACATCACCGTTATTAGACAGAGTCTTCTAGCAGCAAAATTTATGACCCAAGGCAGCACTGCCTTCTCAAGTTACAAGATGTTGGCCCCCGTGATATACCCTTATAGGCCCTCACTAAAAGATTCAAGAGATTATTGTACTATTGGAGCAATCAAAATGAGTTATCCTATGTGTCGTATATTAGATTCATCCATACGCTTTTCCAATTGCGTGCATTCTCCTCAGATTGACATCAAATCACTTTGACGTGTTTTGGAGATTCCGTTGCGAATGTCCACTAAAAAGCCTACAGTTTCCAAATTTCTGGCGAAGTCAATTGCCTAATGTTTCACAGCTTTCTCACATACGGTACCCAACTGATTCTCTGTAATGTGTAGTCGAT
>JBBBDQ010000258.1:35000-97500 GCA_037127315.1 Ascarosepion bandense
CAATTCAATCTACTTATAACATTACTCTTTTCTCGGTCCCGTTTCCCTATACATTTATGCCCTAAATACACTTGACTTCTTATAAACGACGCTAGGGAATAACATTGAGAAGAAATGTTAATGTGAAAAGTTCTACTACAGTGTCGTGTATGAAGAGACACCTCAACGATTGTTCTAATATCAAGTCATTATTCATTTTCATGCTTTCTGAAACTATTATTTTCCAGACGAGAAAATGTCTTTTGCTTTAGTACTTAATCGTGTAAGTGTAAGTGTAGCGGCCTATCAACCACTATGATTTACTAAAATATTTTGTAAGTAAATCTATTTTATTGGTTGAGTTAATATAATAGTTACTTATATAATTCTTAATAGTTAACATAGTTATGGTGGATTCATGCATTTTCCAAAAGTATTTTCGCGTAAGTGAATATAGCGAACATAACAAGCATTAGAACTCAACTCTCTGATTCACAATTCTGAAACATTATGCACTTCCCCACCCGCATATGCAATCTTAAAACATCTGGTATTCTAGGTAGTGACCAGATTAGACGTTAATTAATTTCGATGATCGTATGTGAGACGATGTTAGAACGTAATGTGGCTGTAAGCCCGTGTAGGTAGAATAGTGCCGTCTACCTGTAAAAGTCTGAACTGGAGAGACTAAAGTCTGCAGCTCATTTGAATATCATACCTTGAAAATACCGATGCATCAGCAACAGTCTTGCAGCAATTTGCCTGTTGATGTTCTATAGTTTAATACAAGTATTCCAAACAAACATTACAGCAAGTACTAAAAATAAATATAAGTCTATTTGTTGTTGTTTCATACGGTGAGCGTATAATTTTATTTTAAAAGACTTATACTGAAAGTTCTTATACAGTGATATTTTTTAACGATTTTGATTAAATACAAGACTCTAAACTCGAGTAGTAAGGTCGAAAAGATAATAATGAATGAGTTTTGTAATATGAATGGATTAGAATGTTAGATGTTATGAGTATATGAACACAAGATAACACATTTTGAATAATCTTACTGGAACGTTTTTTACTTATAACATTTAGAACATTGAGGGAATGAGTGTGATTCGTCTCTCTGGATGGAGATTTTAATTATCGAACTAATGAATCTAAAGAATAGCCCTCCTCTGAATGTTTCCCATTAAAATTAATACTGTTTAGCGTCAGCCATGCAATGATGTGTCTTTGGATAAGAGAATTTATAGTGGATAAGTTTTCTCTCCCAATCTGCGTAAACGACTTAAACTGTATCAGTTCTATTGCAGCAATAATCATTACTTGGTTTAACTTGTCAATTACAAAGAATGTAAAGTAGTAAGAACCCGATACTTTTTGGAGAGACATATGTTTCCAGTTTTTTTGATAGATTGTATGTAATGCCTGCCTTTTAAGATCTGGAGATAACTTGAGATTCAGTTGGCTTAAAAAAAGATGGAGTTTCGTTTAGATAGGAATCATCTATACTTACTGGGAAAAATTTAGCGTCTGACAGATTGGTTATGTATAAAATGAAAATGAGTTAGTTTTTTATTATTTTTCCAAGTGATCATGATGATCTAAAAAGTAACAGTTGATAAAATTTACAAAATTTAAGAACAAAATCGTTTTAGGTAGAACTCAAAAAGAGAATTCAAAATGAATAACATAGACATTCATGACTCAAAGATATTTCAGGTAAAATATAAATTCTTCCTTTGGCAGAGCATCAACCTTTTCCTCCCAAATTTCATAAAAAAATATACCAGATAGAGCTATTTTCTCTAAAGTACAAAAGAACGTAATAATGGACGTTACTGAAAGTTTTGCATCAGTTATTTGAAGAATTTTAAAAGAGGCTTTTCTTTTAGGACTTGCCTCTTTTATTGCTGGATGCTCTTATTTTGAAAAGTGAACCTTATTTTATTACAAACTAT
The DNA here is from genome assembly GCA_037127315.1 of Ascarosepion bandense. Lineage (NCBI taxonomy): Eukaryota > Metazoa > Mollusca > Cephalopoda > Sepiida > Sepiidae > Ascarosepion > Ascarosepion bandense. Next base: position 36,941 of record JBBBDQ010000258.1, read on the forward strand.
CGGCTTTGAAGACGCACGACCGATCAAACAAACTTGATTTCCGGTCAGTGACAAGATGGCAAATTTTGACTTTTGTGTAAAATCGAACATTCGACAGAAAGAGTGTGAAGAGAAACAGAAGAAATCATTCGATTTTGCAAATCTGTAAAAGAAACGGATTATATGGTAAAGATAATCTGGTGATAAAAATAAATATTATACAGACCCCAAGAATTTGAATGTTATCAATATTTCTGAGTAGACCACTCGAGATGTATTAAATCTCCAACCTCGTTTATAGTGAAACAAAAAAATCTTTGAGCTTTTATGTCAGATTTTATTATGCAAGTCAAACTTTGCATATTATAATTACAAACATATTTACTACATTTACACTATATTTACGCTCTCATATCCTACTTGAGCACTCTGGAAGAATGGTAGACTTTGAAAAAGTAGTAGCTGCTCTAGCATCTACGCATCGCACATTTAGTAATGAATTAGAACACTCGTAGCTACTGGCGTATGTTTAAATGGTATATCACAGGCTAAAATCTGCCATCTTCTACCGAGAGCCCATAGCTCATAGGTAGAATCGCCGAATGATACAAATTCGTTCGGGTTTCAAACCTGGCTAAAAGCAATCGGATGTCTAACCGTATTGATGTAACAGATCTGTCTGCAGATGACTATATATATATACAAGCAGACACAATATTTGCAATGTATTTCATCTGACTTTTCTAATATGTACATAAACTCTCTTTCTTTACATATATGTATAATAATTATAAATATTTAATAGAAATTTGTCATTTAAGTATTACATACTTTTAGAAATAATAATTATTTAAACGAAAAATGAATTAAAATTATTTTGAATATAAATAATTAAAAGGAGACGGTATATAGCTATAATTTAAAAAAAATATTTAACCCATAATAATATAGAGAATGAACTTAGATATAATTCCTCCCTGACAACAGATATCAAATTATTACACCATTGTTTAGAAACTGAAGAATACTAATAATTAAAGTAAAAGAAAATTAGGACAAGAATAAATAACCACGACATCCTACACATGTTAATATACGAACCCGTACAGGCGTACACATATGCGCGCACATACACACACGTATACATTGAAATACACGCATGTATACAATGAAGAAAAATCAACTTAACACCGCTAAAACCTTCATTTTTTAAATCTTTTTTATCATATCACTTCGTGCAAGGAGGTAACGCCACTGATGTGCAGGGGGCTACATAAGCGTAAAAAGTAGAAGTAGAAGAGAGTGAAGAGAGGGACAAACCAGTTAAAAAGGAGCACGAGAAGGAAGGGAATATAGGTGTGATGACAGTTGCAGAGGTGGAGAGAAAGGAAAGGATATACAGGGTGGTGAAGAATGAACTAGGGTCAAGGTGGTGAAGAAAGAACTAGGGTCAAGTGATTAAGAGATGAGTATTGACTTTGCATTTGCCTTGCACCTTGCCCTTCAGAAAAGCGGTTTTGTTAATAAGTTAAAGTATGATAAGCCCGCTATAAACCCAGAATCATCAAAAACTAAAAACACCCGAAAATGTAGAAAAAGGAAGATAATTTGGTTTAACCCTCCTTATTGTAAGCTAACTAATATAAATATTGGTAAGTATTTTCTCAGATTAATCGATAAACATTTTAATAATAATAACAATCCCTTAAATAAAATTTTTAATAGATTCACCCTAAAAATTAGTTATTCTTGCACCTCAAATATAGATAATATAATTAATTCCCACAATAAACAAATTTTAATGAACCTAAATAATACGGAAGCTAAATCCGGAATTGTCGACAAATGCAATTGTTATTCTGTGGATGCCTGCCCGGTGCAAGGCAAATGTAAATACACCCATGTAATTTATGAAGCCCGCATTTCTCCATCTAATAACAAGGACAATTACCGGACCTATATTGGCATGTCCGCGGGCTCTTTCAAACAGAGGCTTTATAATCACAGGTACTCGTTTTCGAACCCTAAACAGAGATTCCAGACGGCACTATCACGTAGGTTCTGGGAAATGAAGGAGGAAGGGCAGGACCCTATAATCAGCTGGAAATTAATAGGCTCAGCTTGTACTCCTAAAAGTTTTCGTGATAGGTGTCGTCTGTGTTTATTGGAGAAAATTCTGATTTTGAATATCCTCATCAGGACTTACTTTTGAACTTTAGGAGGGAATTTATAAACAAGTGCCGCCATAGGGCGGATTTTAAAATTTAACTTCTAATTTTTAATTTTTAAATTCTAAATTTTTTTATAATTTTTTTAATATTTAAAAAAAAAAATTTAATTTTAATTTTTATTTTTTTTTTTATGTATATGTGTATGTTTGTGTGTGGATGTGCATATTTGTATATATATGTATATATGTATTTATGTATGTGGGCTATATGTAATTTTGAAAAAAATTTTTTAGCTATATAAATGCTCCTTTTCATAATATTCATTAATATGTATGTGTGTGAGTGCATATGGAATATGTATATATATATATATATATATATATATATATGTGTGTGCGTGTGTGTGTGTGTATATGTGTGCATGTATGTGTACACATGTATATTATGTGTATATGAATTGTTTGTATATAGGTGTGTACACACATATATATGTGTGTATGCGCATGTATATGTATATAAGTGTGTAATAAATTGAATGTATGTGTGTGTATGTGTATGTATATATGTATTCTTATTCGTAGAATTGTGTGTGTATATATATGTATGTATGTGTGTACTTCTATAGGTATGTATATAATAATTGTAATTAATTTTTTTTTACCTAGTGTTGTCTTTATTTAGTTTAATTTCAAATGACCTAATTTTTTTTAAAATAATTTTATTTTAAATCCTATACCTTTTTATTACCTTTTATTAATAATTATGCCTTTTTAAGGAAAGGCCTTTTTCTAATACTTCAACGTTTTGGGGAAATTAGGTTTTTAATTTGTCCAGCGTCTGTAATATTTAAAAAAAAATTTTTCTTTAGTTTCTTTCTTTTTCCCTCCCTTCCTTCTTTTATCTCTCTTACCACCTTTTTTCCGTGTTGCTTAAACTTACGTCGATTTAACACGGCTGTCTGTTAATTTTTAGTTACATTCTCCCTTTTTTTTGCGAACCCAGACGATGTCAATTTTTTTCTTTTCTTATTTATTTGATTTTATTCTATCTTTTTCTTTTTCTTTTTCGTTTTCTTTTTATTTTTATTTCCCTTTATTTTTATTTTTATTTTATTTTATTATTTATTTTTTAATTTTTTTGCAATCTATTTAAAAAGGAAAAGTAGACTAATTTTTCTCCAGTTTCTGAAAGGTTTTTTCTGTTGCTGAGGTGATGTGTCGTCCCCCGTGGGGATCTTCATATCGAAATGGCCATTCAACATCTTTGAATTAATCCTTTTTTAATATATATTTGCTCTGTAATATTTTATTACATGTAGCTCTCTTCCTGTATCATTCTTTAGTATTAAAATAATTTTTTAATATTAATTAGGATCGTTTTCTTTTGGAATTTACCTTCCTGCTTTTTTCCCTTGGATTGAAGTATCTGAATTAATATATATATATATATATATATATATATATATCACAGCTCATCAGTACATACGATTGCTTTTTACCGAGGATTGAAACCCGACCGAATTGACGTCAGCTGGCAGTTCTACCTCTCAGCTATGGGCGCTCGGTAGAAAGTGGCAGACTTTTCAGCTTACACATTATCACTATCAGTCAGTTAAGTGCCATACGCGAAACACGCTTGGGCGATCATCCCTCGAAACAGACATGACTGACTGGGCAGAAGATTATCACGCAGTAGTTTGCCATCGCTTTCTGCAGTAGATTGGTTGCCAACCAAGGCTATAGAACCCAATCTGTCCTGTTATTTAACCCATATCTGGAAGGAATAGACGGATTAATACCTTTCCCAAGGTTATTTGCGCGTAAGTGAATGCAATGAATTCAACTGGAATTTGAACTCGGCTCCCCGATTCTCGTTCCGAGACGATATCCACTGCACCACAACGCACATCCACATTATCACTATACACACGTATAACACACGCATAATAGCTGAGAGTGTTCTAGTCAATTGCTAAATGAACGAGCTGTGTTCTATATTGCCGGTTTTGCAGTTCTTGCTTGTAGATCTCTCTCGCTTTTTTTTGATTTCCTAAAAACTATGGCTGTTAAAATCTTTAATGTTACGTCATTCCTCATGAACATTCTCCTTGAATCGTGTCCATCATTATACGTTCTCATTAAATACATTTTCTTTCACACAAACTAACCTCATGTTTCTTAATTGCTTTATTTCCTTGTTAATAGTATCTTATATCAAAATCATCACTCGTGAATCTCTTAGTTGATGTTGATTTCATGTCATCTCAGTCAGTTACGTGCCATAGGCAATATAAACATGTTCGATCATGTCTATGTCGAATCATGACTGACAAAGCAAATGATTTTCTCGTATTAGTTTTATTGTTTCTTTCTGCGTTAGAGTGTTTACCAAACAAGACTATAGGAGCCAGTCTGTTCTTCCATTTTAACATTAGATTCCTTATCGGCGACATTTCTTCTGTTATCACATACATTATTCTTACATTATTCAAACACTTATACACACACACAAACACACACATACATATATATAAAACAATATTTAGGCATATATATATATATATATATATATTAATCGTGTCACCCCAAGCAAGGCATTCCACTGCCACTATAGCACAGAGGGTCACATAGAGCGATTGTGTATAGGAAATGTCAGAAGGAGGGTGATAGACGACTTAGGATGTACATAGGGAGAGAGTGGGTGTGAGTTAGTGTGTTAGGAGGTGTCTAATGACCCTACATTTAAAACCCCTGGAGATTGTAGGTTGAATTCCACAGGCGGGAAGTGCAAAGAAAGAAGCTGTTGGAGTAGAAATTGTGGTTACATTTCATCGGTTTCACTGTAAAAGGGTGGGACCTAGGTGCCAATCTAGTATCTCGTGAAAATTCACATGTAGGGGGCACAGTGATTTAAGTTCGTCAGAGCAGAAGCCATGAAAATATTTATAGAAGAGGCACAGGGAAACCACGTCACGCCGGTTAGAGAGAGATCGCAGGCGGTCAGCCAAGTCGGTATCAATCACATTACAGATTCTTCGCTGTATTTTGTCAAGAATACCGAAGAGAATAGAAGGGGCATCCAACCAGATATGGCAGCAGTACTCAATATACGGGCGGATGGTAGATTTATATAAGTGCATGATAGATTCAGGCGGAATGAATTTCCGGACCCTGCACAGAGAGTCGACTTTCATAGCTGCGGATTTAGCAATGGATTCGACGTAGTCATTCCACATGAGGTCCGCTGACAGTGTCAGTCCAAACAGGCGTAGTGTTTTATATATATATACTTAAATTTTAAATAGTTTTTGGTGATGATTAAATAAGACGAGAATAAAAAAGACTCAGTACCATTTTTTAAAAATAATCAATACATATATATAGTAGAGCTCTTGAATATTTTTAATTCGGAAACCAATTATTTACGCAACATTGGTTTTAAACTGTTGTTAAGTTTAGGATATTTATAATAAATAATTTTCTAACGTTTTCAAATATATAACAAGGATTTTCACGAAGGCGCGACTGGAAGCTTGAAATAACTAAATTTTCAAAATTAAGAATGACTTACTTAAGGATCTTGAACATATTCATTCAGGTTTGTATGATCCTAAGTTATTTTTATGTCTATTTAAATTTGAAAACATTTTCAATACCCTAGAAAAACTCACAAAATTCTTGCATATCATATTCAGCAAAATCAGTCACACGAAGATACGTGTGTGTGTGTGTGTGTGTGTGTGTGTGTGTGTGTTTGTGTGTGTGTGTGTGATTGGTTTGTTTTTTGCAGCTTATCAATATTTTTCAGGTTATTTAATACCGAATCTATTCTTACGATAGAAGAATATTTTGATTTACTAATATATTTATGGTGAAAGTCTTACTATTTAAATCATAGCAGGTAAAACAAAGGCGGATTTATACCTTACCCAAAAGATATTTGATCGTCAATGAATAAAATGAACCCGACTGAGATTTAGAATAAAGACAACAAATTACTCACTTTAAGTCCTTATTCATTATAAAACAGTCACATCCAAGCTTAAAGCACCTGGAAATTCACAAACGGGCATCCATCTAACCTGTTCCACAAATTTCATAACTTTGGTGATCATACGAAAAACGGAGTTTCAACGTGTGTGTGTGTGTGTGTGTGTGTGTGTGTGTGTGTGTGTGTGTTAGAGAGAGAGGGAAGAGAAGAGAGAGAAAGAGTGAGTATGAGAGAGAGAGAGAGAGATCTGCATGCGTCTTTTCTCCTTCGGAAAAGAAAAAGAAGCTTATCGAGAATGCAAGATTAATGGCACCCATAACCTTAGATATATTCTCGTCCATTCTAATGCGCGAATATCGATAAGTGATGACAATTTATGTGCTTCTGACTATGAGGAATGGCTATAAAAAGGTTGTAACATACCTGCTTGGAAATGTGGGAAAAATGTTTACCTAGAAAATAGTTAAAATAAAAAATAATAAATTAACCTACGTCAGTTATGTTTTTTCACAAAATAGACGATGCTGAAATACATGTTAATATCAGTTAAACTTCGGCTTGAAGTCATAAATTGTACGCGTGTGCAACATTCACAATACTACATCAAGTCTATGATCTATAATATGCGCCAACGCTGCGTCGATCACTAGTCAAGGAATACTATTTTCAAGTATGTAATAGGGTTTTAAATGGTAATAGATTAGCAATAGCAACGATCGCTATCAATTTGGTAGTAAAAAATTATTATGAGGGTATTGTAAGGATAGAAGAATTATCTCCGTCTTCTGCACTTTCCAAAAGGCCATTAATTGCGAAAATGAATTACGTGCGAGAAAAATTTATATACAACAAGGAAATAAAATATATGCAATACTAAAAGGAAAAGCATAAATATATTTGCGACACATTTTTCTCCTCAGATAATGAAAAAATGCAAAGGCAACAATGATAAAGCAGTGACGAATAAAATAGTCCGTACGTTTAATATCATCAAGATGGACAGAATAGAGTCCTGGTGACGTATTTTAAGATCCTCCTGCTGATAACAGACACAGAAAGAAACATACAGGATCTCCTACAAAAGGTAGCAAGTTAAAGTGGGAAGAAAGGGCTAAAAATAAATTTTAAAGAAACCTAATGCGTTGGTCATCATCACAAAAAGGACCTTAAAATGTCAATGCACGTCGTGGACAAAACAATCCAAGAGGTGCAGAAATTTAAGTACCTGGGAATGTTTCTGACAGAGGATGGAATGTGTAACATTGAAATCCAAAGCGCATTGTCATGGCCAAGGAAACACTTAAAAATCTAAGCAGAAAATTGAAAGATATGAAGATTTTGTTGGATACAAAAAAATAGAACTGAACTGTTATGTGAAATTTGTCTTTAATAGCAGCTAATGCTGCACGATCTCTTAAAAGATGAAAGAGAGGCTCGAAATATGGTTCTACAGAAGGATGTTGAGAATAACGTGGACCGAAAATTTAAGCATCAACAACGTTTTGGAAATGATGCAAGCAAAAAGGAAACATAATTAGCATAACAGCTAACGTTTCTGGGTCATGGAATGAGGAAGGGAGATTTAGAGAATCTAAAAGTCACAGGACGGATAGAGGGAAAGAGAGAGAATGGAAAATAGCACGAGACATACTTGATGGGCTTGAGCAAGTGAATGGAGAAGCGGGGTTTTGGAGAGATACCAAGAGGAAAACTGTGAAGACTAGCAATGGATAGGGGCAAGTGGAATTCCATAATCGCCTAAGACCTGAAAAAAGACATAAAGAAGAAGATTTAGCTGAACTAATATTTTATATGATACTTGCCTACGTAGAGGAGTAAATCACTATTAGCAATTCTCACCAACGGGCTGTCATGTGCGGTAAAGGGACCACTTGAGCTATAAAATAAATTGTCCTGTCAATGTGGAGATAGTGATATTTTTTATTTTCACGTCTTATCTACTTTCTGTAGATTATTTAGCGTCAGAAAATATATTCAGATATGAAGTCTTTTTTTTTTTTTACATGTATAAAATTTTGGATTTCTATTGATGAAAATAAAGCACTTTGGCATTGTTATACTTATTATGTATGCTCTAAACATTATACCTATTTCATTTTCTGTTTAGGAAATTAAAGCAATTTTAGTCCTTTATTTACGTAAAATATTTTCTAAATATCATGTATGAAATTTTACATTTCTCTCAAAGTAATGCATCATTCAAGAAATCCCGGGCCTAACTAATAAAACAACACGTTTTAAGCAAAGTTTGAATTTATTCATCAACATAATCTTTTTCTAGCGTAATACACTGATTCCAATTTTTACAATTCGATTGGCTTTTTGTAGAACAATTTTACTTTGGCCTCAAAATACGACTCAGTTTCCTATATCACTTCTTCACTTCTTCATTGAAGACAAACCTCTTTCCCTGAAGCATTCTTTTGAAGTTTGCAAACAGCCAGTAGTCACTGGAGACCAGATCTGGAGAATAGTTGGATGAAGAAGCAATTTGATGTGCAATTAAAATTGTTTTACCATCGTTGCGATCGACTTGTGACGTTGCGTTGTCTTGTTAAAAGATGACTTTTTTCTTTTACACTTGTGACCGTTTTTTGGCTATTTCTCCCTAGCACAACCATAGTGCTATATAATATTCTCTATTGATTGATATTCTTTCTTTCTCAAAGTAATTAATGAATAAAATACATTGTGCATCTCAAAATACGGAGACCAAGACCTCGCTAGCTGATGTTTGCGTCTTTCATAGTATTAGACGGCTTTCACCTGCTGCTGTCCACTCAACTGACTGCCGATTTGAACCAGAGTAAAGTGGTGGATCATTGTTTTATCAATGTTTAAATACTTACGCAAAAATTTGCGTTGCAACAGTTGCAAACAACTCTCTGAATAGCCGATGCGTTGTTGTTTTTTATCGACTGTGATCGCATGTAATCTATTTTGAACACAGCGTTCTCACTGAAAAACGTCCATGTAAATTAGTGAATTTACTGGCTTCTGATATGTTCAACTCCTCTCCTACCTCACGCATTTTAATTTACGATCGGCCAAATGAGTTTGTGGATTTCTTTGGTATTTACCGGGACAACTTCTAATTTTGGGCCACCTGAGCGGTCAGCATCATTTGTGTCTTTACAGCCGCGTATAAAGTCAGCATACCAACTCTTAACCGTTTTTTCCAACGGAGCAAAGAACGAATAATATTTATCAACCCATTGCTTTGCTTGAACAGTATTTTTGCCATCGGAAATCAATGCTTTATCAAAACAGGGTATTCAGATTATTTCATTGTTTTGAAAATTTGCAATAGTAGTTTCACTTCAATAATTGTAAATTGTAAAGTAATAAATCGGTTAGGTCCAAATTGTGCCACTTGCCATTTTAAAGTTGAAAACTTCATAAAAATCTTACGGATGTTTTATTATTGGCGCCATCTATATTGTCAGGCTCAGGAATTATTGAGTGATGTGTTAAGTAAAGCGCCTTTCGGCTCTTATTCGTCTGCGGTATTCAACACGTATTTCTCGTTTCTTAATCAGGTGGAATATTTTTTAGAAAAAAATTATAATAATTTATATTTCTATTAATATAATCAAATCGCTTTACGTCTGTTTTTCGTGAAGTATGTTCTCTAGAAAACGCGCATACTATATTCAGTTTCTAATGTTTAAAATAATGCGCATTCAGTCTCTATAATCTCCAGTCATATATGGCGCTTTGAATTTCTATTGAAAAGCGATTTTAATTTCTTATTCGTGTGGAGTATTCTTGAGACAAGTATTTAATTTTGAATTTTTATTCATGAAAGTGAAGCCCTTTTAGACTATTATTCGTGCGAAATTTGCTCTAACCATCAAGCATAATATTTTGAATTTATATAAAAGGAAATAAAGCGCCTTCAGTCCTATTCATGAAGAATATTCTCTAGGCATCTAGACGTATTTTTTTTTACGTTTTTGTTGAAGGTAAATCACTTTTAGTCTTTTTTTTTCAAGTGGTATTTTCTTCCGACAATGCGGATACTATTTTCAATTTCTCTTGGTGAAGGAAACTACAAGAGCTCCTACAGAAGGTAGCGGTAGAGAGTGACAAAAAAGAACTACAAATAAACTTTAAGAAAACTGAATGCATAGTCGTCAGCAAAAGGTGCAACCCAAAATGCCAAATACAGTCAGGGATACCAGAATAAAGCAAGTACAAAAATTTAAATACCTGGGAAGTGTTCTAACAGGAGATGGAAGGTGCGACACAGAGATCCGAAGGCGAATTGGCATGGCAAAGGACACGTTCCAGAAACTAAGTAAAGTATTAACACACAGGGAAATTTCACTAGAAACAAAGAAAAGAATGCTGGATTGCTATTTGATGTCAGTTCTTCAATACGGCAGTAAAGGCTAGACAATACCATCGAAAATGAGGACAAACCTGGAAGCAGCGGAAATGTGGTTCTACAGAAGGATGCTGCGGATATTGTGGACTGGGCATGCAAGCAACGATGAGGTGTTGCAACGAATGGCAACAAAACGGAACTTAATACTGAGCATCAGGAAGAGACAACTGATGTTCCTGGGACACGCACTGAGGAAAGAGAGCTTGGAGAACCTGATACTGACTGGCCAGATAGAAGGAAGGAGAGACAGAGGAAGGCAGCGGATAACATATTTGCAGGGCCTGATCAGGTGGATGACCAAACGGGGGTTGCCAGGAGTAACAGGAGCAAACATACTAAGAGCCACAAGGGATAGGGAGACGTCGAGAACCATGATCTCCTACGTCCTGAAGGGACAGGGCACATAGTAGAAGAAGAAGAAGAAGAAAGTAAAGTGTTTTCATCATCTAATTAGTGTAAAAAATTATGTAAAAGCTGTAGTGAGATCTTGAACCTTTGAGCAGTATAAAAACCTTCCTTGCTGTTGATATTATACTGTGCTCAATTCTAATTTATGTATTTTATAACTAGATTAAAAATTATTAGAATGAATTGTAAAAATACATCACGTAAGGACAATTATGAAGAATAGCTGTTACTAAATCCTTACTGTATAATTTGGCAAAAGTACTATATGCTTTTTCCATCATTTTTTAATAATTCAGTGAACTTTTTTTGTTTTTAGCTTCTGCTTGGTCCATCTGAATAAATTTAATCATCATCGAAGTCTTTCGAGAAATAGAAATAATTAAACATAGAAAATGCATTTTGAAATCTGACCATTTTTAACTAAGCCCTCGAAAAACAAAACCACAGATCAATTTACATTTGAATTTCCGTTGAGATTTCATGGGCAAAGCAGATTATTCTAAATTGTCATGCAATGTTTCTGCATGAAATATCATCAATACGCGTTTTGTTAAATCTGGTCAAATGTGAGCAAAGACTGCAAAAACTTCAACATATTATTATTAAAAATGTTGGCTCATTTACATTGAACACAACCAGCATTATTATGACTGGCATAGTGAGGGTCAAGCTTGGGCCTGAGTTCTAAGATCAATGTTTTGTTATATATATCGTCTGGGTTAAACACTGGAAATTTCTCCGAACTTTATTTTTTAAAAATATTTCTTTTTCAATTAAATTTGCGCTTCTTATGCCAACAATGCAACTAATAATAAAAATGTGTATTCTTTGAAAAACAGTAGCTACATTGGCATGTACGCATCGCTCATTCAGTAATGAATTAGGGCTCTAATTCATTACTGAATGAGCGCATTCTGGCTAATGGGCGTGTATAATGATAATATACACACTAAAATGTCTTCTTTCGTCTACTGAGCGCCCATAGACCAGAGGTAGTTTCGCCGACTGGCGCCAATTCTGTCGGTGTTCAACCCTGGGTTAAAAGCAGTCGGAGTCTAACCGTACTGATGAGCTGTGATACGGTGAAACAGATCTGTCTGCGGCGGATGACAAAACACATATATATATATATATATATATATATATATATATATATATAAAATTATATTAAAATATATTAAAACAGAGAAGGCACGTGTGGAAATTAAAATTGAAAATTGGAAAAAAACTGATATAACATAAAGCATTGTAAAAATTGCCAAACCATATATTATTCTTTTCTTTCTCTTTCTCTCTCTCTCACTTTCTCTCTCTCTTTGGGAAATATACCCGATTTGCAACGCATTGACATATCGACATATATACCAATTTTATTTTCTCCACAATAATAGACATCAATCTTTCAAACAAAACAAAACAAAACATCAATCTTTCAAACAAAACAAAAAAACAAAAAAGATTGAACCTTACACGTTTTAAATAAAAGTGTCTGTTGGTCTGAAATTGAAATAACCATATGAAATATTTGACCAATCAGAGAAAAATCTAATCGTAAAAAAACATTTTAGATTTCTACTTTCAATGGAGATATTACTCTTTCCAACAGCTCGTTCTAAGAGAAATATTTGTCAGCGACTTAAATTACTTATCTGCAAAAACTCAACTACAGCATTTACAAACAAAGATCAATGACCCTTCATCAACTATGAAAGTAATTTTTCAATACAGATTTGAAAGTATTTTCTTCTACGAACGAACTGCCGAACAATTTAATTCAACTAACGACTATTGTTCATATTCGTAACTTTTGTTTGTATTACTGCACATATGTTTGAAAGTATAAATGACTTATTTAGCAGGCATATTCATGTTTTCTTTAATTTTAATTTATTAATTTTTGAATTCGCACGTTCGGATATAAAAAAATGAAAAATATAAAGAAATAATTTTCATATATAGGTGTGCGCGCACGTGCAAAAAGAGTAAATTTTTATAACTGTACGAGTGTACCCCTGCCATTAAAATTTCCGCCAATATTATATATATATATATACTTTTTTTTTGTATTTCTTTAATCCGAAATGGAAAAGTAGGATGGTAAATACCAAGAAATGAATTATAATTTATAACCAAATGACGTGTTGATGTTTCCTTTATATATATATTTTTTTCCATTATATATATATATATATATATATATATATATATATATATATATATATACGAAACATGCACAATTATTGAAAAAATATAACAAGTAATAAGATACTATAAAAGAGCAAACACATGGTAAGAACTTTTATAAATAGCAGTAAATATTAATAACTGGGAATAAAGAGAGACAAAAAGTCAACACTGCCTCACTATAGTATCTAATAAACTGAGTCGATGCTGCTTCGCTCTTGTTTCTCTGTCCATAAGCTTGACAGAAGGGATATATATATATATATATATATATATATATATATATATATATATATATCGGAAAATCTACTAAAAAGTTGTAAGATAAAAATGTAGTTTTTGACAGTATTTATTTATTTCTATTATTATATATATATATATTTGATATTTTCATCCCGCTCTCGGCCTTTTATCAGAAACATATGATTTTACTGACAGCCAAAATATAATATATTTTCTATTCTGCTCAATATGTCCAAATTGTAGATATATTGGTGAATCTGAAAACAATTCTAGATTCCGTTTTAATAATCATAAACTAAGCATACGCCAAAACAACTCTTATTCCCCCATAGCTGAACACTTCAATCAATTAGGATACACATTAGAAAACTGCAAATGTTTAATGATATATTCCGATTTTAATTCCACATACTAACGCAGAAAGAAAGAAAAATACAGGATTTTAAAATTAAATACATAGAGACTAGTGTTAAATAGGGACTTAGGTATTTTGAATCTTTATAAATATTTCAATAGTTAAAACATTTTTAGATACACTTAAAGAACTCTCTTTAAAACCACATTTAAAAGTATTATTACAGTTAGGTTTCCGTTTAAAAATATTAAACAAAAACTCTATCGCTTTCTACATCACGTGATGTAAACATCTCGCGACGGACGCATCTTGCAACAGACGCTTCTAGTTTAAATTTAAAAATCATTTGTTTCTGATGAAAGGCCGATGCCGGTGTGAAATATCAAATATATATATATAATAGAAATAAATAAATACTGTAAAAAAAAATTAACTTACAACTTTTTAGTAGTTTTCCTATATATATTAAGACAGTATATGTGGATTATCACTAAGCTATATATATATATATATATATAGTGTAACAAAGTTGTGGAACTCGTAGGTTTGTTAAACTGCTGTTCATGCATTTACTTTTATAAAGAGAGCTAAATACAAACGTAGAGCGTTATATCGTAATAGTTGTTACAATGGTTCATAAACTCATAGTATCACTACACAAAAATTTTCGCGTTTCGAAGCTACCATTTTTTAGGTGCTTCTGATTGGGTGACGAAGTTGGAATGAAAATTATCTGGTGAAAAACGGTTTGTTTGTGGTGAATATGCGTTTTAAGTGAAAGTGAGGTTGGGGGCTTATTTTGATTCTATTAGCCCTATTGTATTCTTAGAGCTAGGGATTGGGAGAGGTGGCTTATTTCAGAACAGGTTTCCTATTTATCTTGTCTGGATATAGTAGTAGTGGCTTCCCTGTTAATGATATATGTGGTGTGAGATTTTAGGATGGTCTAGTCGTTCGTTTATGTTTCTTAAGGTGCTGCTACTTGGTTTAGAGGAGGTTATGGGTTATTTAGTTTTGGGCAGGTGCCTTTTTCGTTTAGTTTAGGTTATTTTGTATTGGGATATATGTTTTTTTGTTTTTTTGCAGTGTCGATAGTTTCTTTTATCTTTCCACCATTTACAGGTAGATGGACTTATTGTTGGTGTGGTGTGGTGTTTGTTGTCTTTTATTTCTACGTTTTTGGTTCTTTTTATTAATTTCTACGTTTTTTGTTCCTTTTATTAATAGGGTTGATTATGCGTATTTATTGCATTTTTTGGGGGGGTCGTGTGGGTGGGATACTTTTTTGTGTCTTTAAGTTTTAACCAGAAATATTTGCGATGTTTGCATAATACTGCTAATTTGCCTCTACGGTTTAATAGTAAGCTAGTGTTTTTTATTTTGTTTTTTTTTTAAAGGGTATCACCCCGAGCAAGGCGGTAACGCCACTGATGTGCAGGGGGCTACGTAATAGTGAAAAGATTGGAAAAGATAATGCCGAAAGCCACATCCTAAACAGGGAAAAAGGGATGAGCCTCTTAACCTGTTCAATAGACATGGGTGGAGTGTGAACCGGGCGGTAGATAAAATCTATCTACTTCAATTGAAAAAAAAACAAAGTGAGAAGATTGGATCGAGAAAGCCGGAAACCACATCCTAAACAAGGAACAAGGGATGAGCCTCTTAACCTGTTTAATAGACATGGGTGGAGTTTGAACCGGGCGGCAGATAGATCTATCTACTCCAATTGAAAAAAAAAACAATGTCAGAAGATTGGAAAAGAGAGAGCCGGAAACCACATCCTAAACAGGGAACAAGGGATGAGCCTCTTAACCTGTTTAATAGACATGGGTGGTGTGTGAACCGGGCGATAGACAGATCTCTCTACTCCAATTAAATTATAATTAATTAATAATAATTACTTCATATTGTATTTTGCCTGTAACTCTTTAATGTCTACTGTCATAAAAATGTGACAGTAGGTATTAAAGGATTGCTTGAGAAAATTTTAGTCTGTGATTGAAAATAAAAAAGGGCTTGTCCAGGAATTATTAAAAATATTACTGGAAAAATAGTGTAATTATAAAACATCCATGACCCACCATAAAGCAATAATTAGTCACCTTACAAACTATTCAGCAAGTTTGGGTGCACTATGCTTGTGTCTTTGTATCATTCTAAGCTAAATATTAATAACTATGGTTAGCAAGTCTCACCATCTGTTACTCTGGTAAAGAGGTTGATCCTCATTGGAAGCCTTAAATATACACTACCGGCCATAATTATTAGGCCACCCCAGTGTTTTAAAAAATGATGCATTTTATACCATTCTTTAGTATTTATTGCCAATGAATAATTGTAAATGAAAATAGAATGGTTCTTTTGTTAATATTGCACAATAACATGTGTTTCAAAGGAATTTATAAATATCTAAATAATTACCAATATTGCAGTTTCATCAATGAAAGAATGAAGAAAATTAAGGGTGATTCGAACGAGTTCATCTTTGCTTCTCTGCCTTGTAAAATTTTGCAAAGTAATAATAACAAAAGAACCATTCTATTTTCATTTGGCAATAAATACTAAAAATAGTATGAAATACATTACTTCCTTTGAAAAAACTGGGGTAGCCTAATAATTATTGCCGGTAATATATGGCCTTTTCTCATACCAAGTTTAGTAAATATCAACAACATCTGCAATCCATTTCTTTGATTACATTGCTATAAAGCTTAAAACTTATCTTTTATATATTTTCATGCCTAGATGGATTTATTTTGTTCTTTTATATCAGTTAATCCATGCCATCCACTTATCCCAGAAAAAATGATAATCCAGATTTTCAGTTTCTTTTTCTGAGACTGATAACAATTAATGCTAATACTTAATACTTATATTGTTTGGGGTACTTTAGAATGTGTAGCTTTTCAATTAAACAGAAAGGCAGATGTCGTCAAGTGGGTTGCAATATCTAGTTTTTTCTAGGATTTTCCGTTTTACTTTGGGTTTCTGTTTTGAATACTTTAACTTCCAAAATATGTAGAAAGGGATGTTTGGTTTCGGTATAAGTTGTTTTTGAATGAAGTTAAGTGCATATACCAGCGCTGCTTAAAAGTGTTCTTAGTTGATCCGATATACACTTTATTTATAGTGGTATTTTCAATTGATGTTATGTTGCATTAATAGATTATTGAGTTTATTGTAAATTTATTCTGTAGTGGGCAGTTGCTAGGGTTTGTACAATTACACATGTTTTTATTGTTGTCTTTTATTGTATTTTGGTAGTGGATTTTATTCTGATCTGCGTGTTGATTTAGGATGTATTTGTTATGGTTTGTTATGATTTTTTCTAGGTTGTTTGCGCAACTGTAGTAAAATCTTCAACAAAAATACACTTAAACTATTTAAGTGTATTTTTGTTGAAGATTTTACTAAGAGGGTTATTGGTAGGGAAATGTTTTTTGATTAATTTCAGGAACTTTTGTCCTAGCTTGGTGTTTATCATTTGGTTGAAAGGTGGTGTGTACCAAATGATATTTCTATTTCTATTTTTCCTGTTATGGTTATAGTTTGTTATGTATGAGATGTCTTGGTTTTTGTAGCCGCTTTTTTTAAGGACTTGTTGTAGAGACTTTTGTGTTTGTTAAATATTTCTTCACTGGACGAGTTTTTACAAATTCTATATTCTGTGGAGGAGGTTATATGTTTGATTATACTAGCGGGATGGTTTGACTTTTGGTGGATGTATAGCCGGTATTCATTTGGTTTTATGTATGGTTGGTAATTATTGTTAGTTAATGTCTGTATGTATATATGAAGGTATATTATTAGTTAGTAAAAGTTTGATCAGCATTGTATGAGTTGATAAACTGACATCATGTAAAGTTCTTCTTCTTCTAAGTGCCCTGCTCCTTCAGGACGTAGGCGATCATGGCTTTCTACGTTTCCCTATCCCTGGTGGCTCTGAGCACGCCTTCTTCTGTTACACCATGCAATCCTCGTTCCGTCATCCACCTGATTAGGTCCTTCAAATATGTTATACGTTGCTTTCCGCTGTCTCTTGTTCTATCTATCTGGCCTGTTAGTATCAGATTCTCCAAGTCTTTCCTTCTCACTGCGTGTCCCAGGAACTTCACCTGTCTCGTCCTGATGCTCAGTATTAATTTCCTTTTTGTTTCCATCATTTCCAAGACCTCATCATTGCTCACATGCACGATCCATGATATTCGCAGTATCCTTCTGTAGAACCACATTTCAGTTGCTTCAAGTTATTCCTTAATGAGTATATTTTCCAGCATTCACTGCCATATTGAATGACGGACAACACGTAGCAATCAAGTACTCTCTTCCTAGTTCCTATCGAATTTGTCGTGTTTCTTAATACCTTATTCAACTTCTGGAATGCTTCCTTCGCCATGCCAATTCGCCTTCGGATCTCTGTGTCGCACTTTCTGACTTCTGTTATAACACTTCCCAGGTATTCAGATTTTTGTACCTGCTTGATTCTAGTATCAATGACCTGTATTTGGCTTATTGGGCTGCCCTTTTTACTGATGACCATGCATTCGGTTTTCGTGCAGTTTATTCCTAGTCCTTTCTTGTTACTTTCTTCAGATACCTTCTGTAGGAGATCTTGCAATTTCCTTTCTGTGACTGCTATCAAAACTGTATCATCTGTGTACCTTAGGTTCTTTAAATTGTGGCCTAGGATTACGAATGCAGACATAACTTCTAGGGTCCTCAAAATATTCTCGCTGTACACGTTGAACAGATCCGGTGAAAAGACACATCCTTATCTTACGCCCCTTTCTATCCTTGTATATCTACTCAATTCATTACATGTCCGTATGCAAGCGGTTTGCTGCCAGCAAATGTTCTTGATTACTCTCAAGTCTTTCGCAAATATGTCCAGACTGCCGAGTATCTCCATCAGTTCATTGTGGCTTATTTTGTCAAACGCCTTTCCATAATCAATAAAGCACAGTTATAAGTTTTTTTTCATTTGTATTGCTCTTTCGAAAAGCATCCTAATCATAAATATGCAATTCCTTGTTCACGTGTCTTTAACGAAACCACACTGTCTTTTTTTTCCAATCTCTGGACGGATTCTGATTCTCGCTCTATTCATCAGGATTCGGACGATCAGTTTTGTCATATGGCACATTAAACTGATCTTTCTGTGGCGTCCGCACTTGTTTGCTCCTGGCTTCTCGGGTAGTGCTATGAAGATAGACTTGCTGAGATCATGTGGTATAATCCCACTAGTATAAATTTCATTTATTATTTCAGTAATTTTTTTCTATACAAAATACTTCCCGGGCAATCGGCAGTTCTATGACTATGCCGTTTGGTACCGCTGCTTTGTTTCTATTCTGTTTGGCTACTGCAGACTCCACTTCAGACTTTAATATTTCCGATCTGTCCTCATCTTTGTGTATTATTGGTTACTCTCTCTTATCGTGGAAAAGATCTTTTATATACTCTCACCATCGTTGGAGTATTTCCTCTTTCTCCAAAATGATTGTTCCATCCTTAGATTTTAGACATTCTGTTGAAGAGCAGGTTTTTGTCCTGTTAGTTATTTCCTTATGCATGTATGCTTTATTATTCCTGCTCAATCTCTCTACTTCAACACATTTGACCTTGAGCCATTTCTCTTTAGCCTGTCTACACTTTCTTCTTATGTCCTTTTGTAGTTCCATGTACTTCATTTCATGTCTTGATATCATTTTCTGCCTCCTTTGCATCATGTCCATAATCTCTTCAGTCATCCAATCGTTTTTCTTTCTGCGCCTAATTTCCTTTGAGGCAATATTGTTTGCTGACATCACTATTGCTTCCTTTAGCGCGACCCATTTCGAGTGTCCTTTCCCAATTTGTTCTTCATATTTGGTTTTCACGCTGTCAGCGTATTCATTCTGTAGGTTGAGGCCATTCACGAGGGCGTTGTATATCAGTTTTAGTGCTGCACTAGGCTTCTTCAATTTCCGGAGATTTACTCTTAATTTGCAGATGACTGGGTCGTGGTCGCTTCCAAATTCAGCACCTGAATAGGCTTTGCTTTGATCCACTGCATTTTCTGAATTCCCTGTTTATGGTTGTGTAGTCTATCTGGTTTTTATGTCACCGCCTGGGCTTCTACATATCCATAGATGTCGTGAGTGTTCTTGAAACCAGGTGTTAGTTATTACCTGGTCACTTACTATGCACCATTGTACCCATTTTTCTCCTCGTTCCTAAACAAAAGTTTCCAGTTGTCGCACCTTCCTTCTCCTTGCCTCCCTTGGCATTCAAATCTCCCATGATGATCTTGATTTCTTGGCTTTTACATTGAGCCTTGGCCTTCTCTAGAGTGGAGTGAAAATTCTTCTATTTCTTTCTCGGTGGTATGTGTTGTTGGTGCATATATGACTTCAGTTGCTATGTTGAACGGTCTCTCTTTCAGTTTGAACAGAAGAACTCTTTCGGAGAACTGGCAGTATCCCAAAACACATTTCTTCATTTTTTCCAGTATTAAGCTATATTGGCGTATATTATCCTAAGGTTGTTGCTGCTGAAATTGCCATTATTTGGCCATCTGGTTTCACATATTCCCAGAATGTTGATTTTTAGTCTGTTCATTTCCTGCTTGACATTCTCTAGTTTTCCTCAGCGGTTTAACGTCCTAGGTTCCATGTCCCCAAGGTTATCCTTTTTTGTTGCGCACAGTCGCAGAGTAACGGTCCAGAGACACCTGTTGCTCATGTCCTTCTTTTCCGGGCGATGGACATATTTTGTGAAAAACTGTCTCTTTTACGCCGTGGTTGCTAAAAGTCGCTGGATGACGGTCAGTTGAAACCTTTTGCCCATGTCGGTCCTTACCGGGCGAGGAATTGCTCACTTTGGGAGCAACCCCCTTCACGCCGTTAGGTTTAATATGTATTCGTTGTATAGCCATTATTTTACGAAGAATAGAGGTAGTGGAGTGGTATCCTGTTGCCTTCTCCACGGTGATTTATTGAGACACCAAACTCTAGTTAGTTGGCCGTTGATTCATCAAGAGCTCCTCCGCTCTTTGCAGGTTGTTTTTCTTTATCCTACCGGGTTGCTAACATCCCGTATATATATATATATATATATATATATATATATATATAAAGAGAGGTGGAAGAAAGAACAAATTTTAAAATATTAAGTATATACTTAGTAAAAGTTCAGAGAAGTAGTCCTGTGAAAAGAAAATCAATTTCCCTAGTTAGGAGTAACTAGCAAAAGAGAAAACATAACATCACATACCTTGTAAACAGAAGATATTTTCTTTGAAGTTTCGTCCTTTTTTTAAAGAGGACTTCAGTTTTAATGTAGGTATTTCCGGCAAATGCATACTCTTTTTGCGATACAATATAGTCTAAGCAGGAGGTGGGAAGAAACAGACGAATTATAATGCTATTAAATATTTTACAATACAAAAATCAATTTTAAATTAAGCATTAATACAACAAAAAAACAAAAGAAAAAATTAAATTATTCTGAAAATAAAATTATTGAAATCAAAACATGAAAAACAGTGACCGAATAATTTTTTCTCTACCTTACCTGCGATTCTAACAAAACGGAACCACAAATCTTAGCAAAACGTAGCATTTCATATCCAGTAAACAGAAGTTACTTCCTTTGAAATTTTGTCCTTCCTCAAAGAGGACTTCTGTTTTAATTTGGGTATTTTCGGCAAATGCATATTCTTTTTGCGAAACCATGTGGTCTAAGGAGTGGGGAGAACACACAGACGAATTATAATGCTATTTAATGCCTTTCAATACAAAAATCAATTTTAAGTTAAACATTAATATATTTACAAACTTAATACAACCAAAAAAATCGAAAGAAAAAATTAAATTATTCTGAAAAAATACTGAAAAAAAAATCATGAAAAACAGTGAAACGAAGAATTTATTTTTCCGGCCATAATTATTAGGCCACCCCAGTGTTTTAAAAATTGGATGTATTTCATACTATTTTGTAGTATTTATTGCCAAATGAATAATTGTAAATGAAAATAGAACGTAATTTTGTTATTATTACTTGGCAAAATTTTACAAGGCAAATAGCGACAATTTAGCCATCGCACACTGTAGATTTGCTATTTTATATCTATATATACATTATCGGCCATAATTATTAGGCCACCCCAGTGTTTCAAAAAATGATGTATTTCATACTATTTTGTAGTATTTATTGCCAAATGAATAATTGTAAATGAAAATAGAACGTAATTTTGTTATTATTACTTGGCAAACTTTTACAAGGCAAATAGCAACAATTTAGCCATCGCACCCTGTAGATTTGCTATTTTCTATCGATATATACATTACCGGCCATAATTATTAGGCCACCCCAGTGTTTCAAAAAAATTATGTATTTCATACTATTTTGTAGTATTTATTGACAAATGAATAATTGTAAATGAAAATAGAATGGTTCTTTTGTTAATGCTGCACTATAACATGTGCATCAAATGAATTTATGAATTTTTAGTAATTACGTATATAGCAGTTTCATCAATTAGAAAATGAAGAAAATTTAGGGTGATTCAGACGAGTTCATCTTTGCTTTACTGACCTGTAAAATTTAGCAAATACCAATAACAAATGAACCATTCTATTTTCATTTAGAATTCTCAACTAAAAATAGTAAGAAATACATAATTTCTTTCAAAAAACTGAGGTGGCCTAATAATTACGGCAGGTTGTGTACTTGTTTTTGATGTGTTGAGTAGAAAGATATATATTGTAAATATTTTGGCTAAAGACCAATTAGTTAGGTCTAGAACATTAAATACAGGCTTTTCTGTATTAGCAAGCAGTATCGGGTGCTAAACTTGAGCTTCAAAATCGTATTGTATTATTTTCTCATCATTATCTGCGGTAGCAATAGTTAGACAAAATTTGTACAGACTGAAACATGTTTTTAAATATTTTATAATTCAGAGACATGTCCTTTTCTTTAGAACAAAATCAAACCATAAGTATATGTTAAAATTATATTTTTCTCCAGACACATCTCAAAAATTTACAATCAAAATGCTCATTCTTTTATTAGATAATAATATTTAGTTCTAGCACAAATAAGATGAATTGTGAATTATTTGAGCAAAGGATTAAACGAAATATTCATCGACTGGCATTCAGAAATAGTTTTTTTTTTCTGGCACAGTATTTCTATATGGCTGAATGTCAGATTAAATGTATCTGTATTATTCGTATTATTTTCTAACAAAACATTAGTACCTGCAAATTTATGCAATTTTACGCGAATTTCCAGTTCGACTGTGATTTATTCTTAGACAATCTTATTTCCATTTTCAAACGATATCACTCATATGAGGATACTAAGATCGATAAGCACGGTTTTCTTGGTCAATAATAAATCCTAGAATGTTAGACTGCCAAGTCATTTTCCACCTTTAAATCCCATAGAACATCTATGTAAAGTTTTAAAAAGGAGAGTTCATTAATGAATACTAATCCCTTAAATATTCTTAACGCAATTTGTTTAACAGAAGCGTAATGCGTTGTGGCGCAGTGGATATCGGCTTGGAACGAGAAATCGGGGAACCGAGTTCGAATTCCAGTTGAATTCCTTGCATTCACTTACGCGCAAATACCCTTGGGAAAGGTATTAATCCGTCTCTTCCTTCCAGTTATGGGTTAAATAACAGGACGGATTGGGTTCTATAGCCTTGGTCGGCAACCAGTCTACCGCAGAAAGCAATGGCAACCTACTGCGGGATAGTCTTCTGCCCAGTCAGTCATGTCTCTTTCGAGACATGATCGCTCAAAGCGTGTATCGCGCATTGCACTTAACTGACTGAATAGATATAGTGATAACTTCTGCGATCAACTTATTTCAAATTATTATTTATCTCCTGTTGAAGCTTTAGAAAATAAATGGCACAGTATTAAATATCGGACGCAATTTATTGAAGCATGGCCATTACTTTTACTTTTCATGTTTTTGTTAAGATTTCCAGGGAAATTATACATCATCAGACAAATCCTTATTTCTGCTTATATATATAATACCGTGATTATTTATGATGTTTAATCCCATTTTTCGTTTAAAAATTATGTTTTTCTATAGAAATATTTGAAGAATCTCATATGTGCGTCAATTTTGTTTGCCCATGTAACTGTCGAACAGAATAATCAAAGAAACATCTATGTTCAGCAAAAACCTTGGCAAAATAATATACTGTCACTTCCTTGAAAACATATTAAAATATGTCCCGTTACTCGCGTAGCAATATATGCCGAGTTGTATCCCGTTACATCTATTCAACATATACAAAGATTTATCGTGATATATTTTTAACACAATAGGCAAAATATGTTATTTCCACAAAAATATCTACAGAATGACATGTCAATTGTTTAAAAATTATGCAAATTATTATATTGATATTTTTGCAGTAGGTAATTAAAATCAATGCTTGGGAAGAGTTCTTAAAAAGGACAGAAAATGTGACACTCAAATCTGTAGGCGCATTGAAATAAATAAATATGCCTACCAGAAGCTATTCAATATATTAAGAAACAAGGAAAATTGTTAGAAAATATAGTATTGAAATTTGATGTAATATCTCGCATCGTGAATACAGGTGAGTCTCATCACAGATGGAAAAGAAACATAAGAGAACACACATGTGATTATAAAGAAGGATGCTAAGAAAACCATGGAATTGGCATGTAAGTAGCGAGGAAGTTGCAAAGAGAATGAAGATAAAAAGAATGGTAATAATAATAACCAGAAAGAGACTTTTGACATCGCTTGATGGCAAAGAAAAGAAAAGTGAAAAATATGACACACATAGCTCATATTGCAAGTAGGAAAAACAAAAGAAAAAATCAAGTACAGTACGTGATAGTGCTCATGTTAAGGGATATTAGGTCAATGACTGAGTTGGGAAATGATAAGGTAAAATTTATTAAGAGCAAGAATATAAAGTTGAAGAAAGCCAACATTTCTTACGATCGAAAGAAGTCAGATCACGTATAATAAGAAGACGGAGTAAAGAAAAGTGTACGAGGAGGAAAAAAGAAGGGGTGGATGAGAAAAAGGAGATGAAAAAGGAGATGAGAAGAAGGAGAACAGGAGGAGGAAGATAGGAAAAAGAAGGAGGATGTAGTGAAGAAGGAGAAGATGGAGTGAAAGAAAAAGAGGAAATGAAGAAAGAAACTTGGCGATATCTTTGCTTTCGACTTTATATATATATATATATATATATATATATATATATATATATATATATATATATATAAAGTGATGGTGGATTTTATAATATTTCAGTTTAAACAACCTCTCTGAAGATGGCTCATGTGAGTCGAAAGCTTAGAAGAAAACCAATAAATAATTCTCCAAATGTTGGAGAATTTTTGTCTTTATTTTCAACTGAAATTAAAGCCAAAATACGACGTTTAGAACGGCTCATGGTTAAACATAATAGACATTCATTGTCTCTTATATTTAACAGCATATGTTTAGAAAATATATATATATATATATATATATATATATAATACTGAATTACGATTTTTCCGTTTACGTTGATGCTATAAGAACCATATATCTGACTTTTTTTGTGCAGAACATATCAAATTTATTGTTTATATCTTCTTTATATTGATTGTTTACATGTAAATGTTCAACAATATTCATAGTGTTTTATCAGTCAGAATGCTTTATGAACGCGGCAATAACAAAACAAATTAATATATGCTTTTCTTCGGAGAACTGTCGAATGCTTATTAGACATAACGGTAAATTTTTAATATAAAAGCCTCTCGCTTGTCTAAGGCCTTCCACCATCAAATTTACATTTTGTCATGATAGATGGCATCATTAATTCCATGTTGTCGATTTATTTTTCAGTTTCAATTGTTGGGCACTCTTGATAAAACGAAAAAACGCGTATAGAATTTCATATCAGTACAATGACGATTACTAAGATCAATACTAAAAAAAATGGAAGAAGGAAAGATGCAACATTTGCGTATGACGAAAGAGCTTTACGAATAAATTACTCTGACACCCAACGACTTTAGGTCTTGAGAGAAACGTGATACAAGAGCGTCATTTTATTTTCTAATCAATCTTGAAGATTTTAGAAGTAAGAAGAATTCAACGCTGTTCCCGCAATAACTGAAAGTTCGCAATCAGTCAAGTGATGTCAAACGTTGATAATCACAAGATTTATTGCTTGTTATATTTATCTTTACAGGTTACCCAGTCTCTGCAGGTTATTTAAAGCCAGAAAAATATTTTAGATAGTATAAACTTTTCCGCAGTAGTACTGATTTTTACTAATATTAGTTACATTAATTAATTCATAGCTGAAGGTAGAAAATGTGGATTCACCAATCAAGGTAATGATCAGTCTCGATGTTGCTTAACTTTAGTGGTAATACGCGAACCCGCGTTTCAACATGATATGCAACTGGAACTAGACACGGATTTTTATTACCAGCAGTTATTTACTACTCTCCCTTTATATTCAAGCTCACAGCACTTGTTATCCCCAAGAATGCACCTATCTAGGTAATGATCAGTCTCGATGTTGCTTAACTTTAGTGGTAATACGCTAACCCGTTTTTCGCCATGTTATGGAACTGGAACTAGACACGGATTTTTATTACCAGCAGTTATTTACTACTCTCGATATTCAAGCTTACAGCACTTGTTATCCCCAAGAATGCACCAATCAAGGTAATGATCAGTCTCGATGTTGCTTAACTTTAGTGGTAATACGCGAACCCGCGTTTCAACATGATATGCAACTGGAACTAAAATTTGGATTTCTAATTCCCAATCGTTATCCATTACACTTTCTTCACATCCAAGTTTACAGCACTTGGAATTTTCAAGAATGCACCCATCTAGTTGATGATCAGCCTTGAGGTTGCTTAACTTCGATAATAATACGCAAAGCATTTTTCCAGCGTGATATGGTCGTCAGCTCACAAGGAGTAGAAAACTGTATGAAATCCGTAGATGATAAACGATTTTGACACCGTATGTCATTGACAATTTAAAAGGACTGCATACTTTGGTATTTGAAGATTTTTTAACAAATTAATTTAAATGTGCCAAAAGATGTCCTAAGCGATGGAGACATCATTTCGCTATAATTTGCCAATTATTCTAAAGTCAAAGATAATATAAGGTTTGAATTTCAGCCATAATTTGAAATATTACGTAGAACATCTATTATTGATATAAAAGTCAACTGTACTCATAGTTTTATTATTTAATTTTAAACGCCCAAGGTAAATAAAATTTAATATTCAATAAACTCGCATCATAAACTTTTAATGTAAAATATTATAAAACAATGATTCTATATTTATTTCTAGAAAACTCTCGAAGGAAATATAGGGCCATAAATCCACACTGTAGGTACTACAGCTAAGCTTTCTGTTGCAAGTAGTTCTTTTAAAAAGTCGACTTAAGATTTCAATACCCGACTGTATTTTAGTTGACTAAAATAAACGCAGCCATTTTATTGCATTTAATGCAGTCAATGCTTTCTGTTAATGTTATTTTTGGCGGTTTTATTAGTTACATTACTTAAATATGAAGTTTGCTTAATTAGGAGACATTTAAATACAAAGGAAAAACCAACAAATGACCGACCGTAGCATTTTTGTGGAAAACAACAATGAACACTGTCACAATGTGCTGACAAAATGTTTAGAAAAAGAATACTGAAATATTTCAGTTAAAATAGTTACATACAGAGATAATCTAGGCAGTCAGTCAAAAAAATAGTATATAATACCTCACAGCTATTTATGCAGAGAAAAGTAATTACTTATAGAAATGCAGGAAAAATTAACTGAAATGCTTAATCGCAGTAATTAATAAAAAATGTATAAAAGAATGATTTCTGTCAAAATACAAAATCATATATATATATATATATATATATATATATATATATATGCTGTAATCCAAAGATAGATCTATTTCGTTGTATCACAGCTCATCAGTACGGTTAGACTCCGATTGCTACATAACCCAGGCTAAAAGACAATGAATGCCTATTATGCTTAATCATGAGCCGTACTGAACATAGTATGTTGGCTTTAATTTCAGGTGAAAATAAAGAAGAAAATTGTCCAACATATGGATATTTATTCTGATGCAGGTTCTTCGATTTCGGCTAACATGATCCATCTTCAGAGTATTTGCAATGATGTTAACATAAAAGCATCCACCATCAAAGATTATATTATCTTGTGGAAACATAAAACATAGCAAACAGAGGTCGTAAATTTATAATGCATTTCGATGACGTAACACCACCTGAGAGAGAACGAAATTACAACAGAACGTAAGTTTAAACGTAATGTAGTGTATAGTAACAGGATTAAAATCTGATTTTATTGACTGGGGATAGCTTTAATTTATTGGAGATGGCCTCCAATATCTGAAGGTTATTTTTACTATGTGCATTGTGAATATTTTTGTGCTATCGTCTAAAATCTGCTTAATATTACATACGCGACTTTGTTTTTGTAAGAAGTATAGTTTAATTGATCTATGATCAGAGAGGTGGCAGGTAAGTCTACGGGAGTGCGTGGTTGTAGTTAGACCGATATATGTATTGTCATATTATTGGCTTCAGAGATGGAATCTCTGAACGGGCATATTAATTCAATACATTGGATTGGTTATTTATAGTGTTAAATTGTGAAAGTTGTGGGTGCAATGCTTGTTGCATTGTCAGTATTTTTACCGCTAAAAGTACTTGGAAAACAGATTATATATTTATTTTATGGCTTTCTGAAAATGGCACAACGTATCTTCTTCTTCTCCTTTTGCTTCTTCTTCTTTTTTTCTTCTTCTTTTTCTTCCGCTTACGGTCTGTTTTCATCGATTGCTCGCAGTCCACTTGTGACTGTCAAATTGGGGCTGTATTTATCTCTCTTGATGCGTCCATCATTTGCATACTTCTGAGCCTCATTTTCGGTTTTTCTGCACACGCGCACAGTCGTTCTAGAATTTGCTGAGATATTGTTTGCCTCATCCAGCACCCGCTCCGCGATCACAAAATCACAGGCAACACGAAGCCTCTTGCTTCGTCTGGGACCGTGTTCACCACAAATACGAACTCAAAACTGCATTAGCTAAACTATATAGAAACAAAGCAGCAGGACCAGTAAGTATTATAACAGAGATCCTTAAGGCTTTAGTCAATTTTAACATAGACAAAATCACGGAAATAATAAATGAAATCTACAACAGCAAGAATGTCCCGTAAGACCTAAGTAGATCGATTTTTTAGCCAATGGAAAAATAATGGGAATTCCACCGAAAAATCAGCTTAATGAATCACGTAACGCATCATTCGAAATGTTGATGAATAGAGCGTGCAGCAGAATCAGAGTACAGCTATCAGAAGGAGAGTACGGTTTTTAGAGGACACTGGAACAAGGAATGCGATGTTTATACTTAGAAATTCGCCAAAAAGGACAATACAAATGCAGAACGACGTGTAGCTGTGTTTCATAGACTACACAAATGCATACAACAAAGTTCGCCACAAAATCGTTATATTCGGGAACGTTATTCGAGTAATTTGCAGCAAACTGCATGCATACGGACAGGAAATGAGTTCAACGCATATACAAGCTTAGAAAGTGGTGTAAGACAAAGATGTGTCTTCTCCTCAGGTCTTTTCAATATTTTATATATATATATATATATATATATATATATATATATATATATATACTGAATTATTTGAACGTTATATTTAATGGATACTCATATTTGAGCAGACGCTTCGTTATATATACATATATGAAAGTAGATACCCCGTTATATATATATATATATATATATATGAAAGTAGATGTTTCGTTATATATATATATATATATGAAAGTAGATGCTTCATTATATATATATATATATATATATATGATAAATCCTTACGAACCCAACAGATTGAAGAAGCTCTATCTTCTCGTCTAGTTTAAGTGTGAAGAATAAAATATCAATTCAAAATGTTTAGAGCTAAAGATGAAACTTAGAAATGAATGCTGTATATTTGGTACGCAATAAAACGTTGTAAAATCAAGTTTACTAAGGAAGATGAGATTTAATGCATTTAGAAATTCAGAAAGCAACATCGAAAGAAGTGCAGCAATTAAAAGGCTAGACACAAAGAAAAAAAGAAGTAATTTTTCTTTAGAACTTCAAACGGAAAAATTAAAGCGTATAAATAGTAATATACGTAGCTTGAAAAGCAAAAATCAATTGAAGTCATGTAAATAGTAATATACGTAGATTTAAAAAATGTTTAAATAGAATTATACACGATTGAAACAAAAACAAAGGAAACCTTGTGAATTGTAATGTATGTAGATAAAATAATAAATAGTCGAATTCTTTTGAAAAAAAGTTTTCCTATAGTAAGAATTGAAATACATTGCAGCTGGTTCTGTCGGATATGGGCATATATAAGAGACGTGATTTTAACGCTCCTTAGATGTGGCACAAGGCCGAAAGTATAAGATATCTAATACAGATCGTTCAGCGAGATGTGGCGTGAGACTTCGACTCAATTCTGTAGAAATGTAGCCGATAAAAACCGAATTCATAGCAATTATATACAGAACGAATATTCACTTTGAATCATCACCCGAATATGCACAAATCTTCTCAACTTAAACAAATAAATCAATTAAACATCCAATATACAGAATTTAATACCGCTAACCTCCTCATCAAAAAAGAATTCACCCTTGAGATCTAAACTACAAAGAACCAATATATTTACAAATTCACATGTTCCTTGAAGAACTGTGTCCTTGATCCTAATTTCGTAAATATCAGCTATACAACTACGAAATTGATTCGAAGTCTCACACTGAATCTCTAACGGATCTCAATTTCACCTCAATGAAACACAGACACGGAGATCTACAAAACCTTATCCTATAACAAACTTGTTTACAATACAAATATCATAACATCTAAAAATAATAGAGTCTTTATTGATAAAACAGAAAATAGCAGCACTCACTAATATCAACTACGA
The DNA here is from genome assembly GCA_037127315.1 of Ascarosepion bandense. Taxonomy (NCBI): domain Eukaryota; kingdom Metazoa; phylum Mollusca; class Cephalopoda; order Sepiida; family Sepiidae; genus Ascarosepion; species Ascarosepion bandense. The sequence goes on from JBBBDQ010000258.1 coordinate 67,744, forward strand.
ACACGCTAACAAGATGCTTACCGTGTTCTGTACATAAAACTTACACACTACTTTACATCAGACATAACAACACATATATTCTGTTACACATAAAATAATATTCATCCTCAAAAATGAAGTATAGCCGAAAGAGCTCAGATAAATAAATCCTTTAAACAATTTTGTCTAATTTATGTCCCCAAAAGAAAAACTCATACGATCACATGAAATTAATGAAACGTGAATAAAAAATAAATACCTGTCAAAATATACAATTTATATATATATATATATATATATATATATATATATATATATATATATATATAGATAGATAGATAGATAGATAGATATGTATGTACATATGTTGATAACTTTAAACATTGCATTTTGTTGTAGCTGATAACTGAGTATACGCACCATTTAATACAAAAATATTTCATTTCGCCTACTATTAGCATGCACCACTCAAGTAAATTTTCATGACCCCTTAGTTAATATTTATACTCAAATATATGGTATTTCGATGGTATCTCATTTTGGTCCCATGTTTAAATCATTATATGGTTCATTTAGAAAATAAAATATTTAATGACAGTAAAATAAACTCCTCATGTATGTAATATACATAGATGACCTTCTTAATTAACTCAAAATACTAATCAAATTACACAAATTACACAACACATTTGAAAGTCACTCCGTCCTCAAATTTGCATTAGATCATAATATGAAATCTAAAATTCCGCTCCTTAATGTTTTTATTGATTCTAGCGCACATAAAGTTACTACTTCTATATATAAAAAACTAACTAGCATAAACTCGTGTTTTCTCAATTATCATAGTGAATGTCCTCAACGATAAAAGTTAGCCTCTATAAAGAAATTAATCCATTGCATAGAAATTATATCTGCTTCTTAAGCCATATTCTATAAAGAATAACAAAACATTAACCAAACACTTGTTAATAAAAGGGTTTTAACTCCATCATTGATCAACAAATTAAAATGTATCTCAATAAAAGTGATAATACCTTTAAAAATTTGACAATATTAATATTAAAAATGTACGTCAAAATAAACGTAACATATATTAACTAATACTATTGCAACAAAATGCATAATAATTAAAAGCATGATGACACAATACTCAAAAATATAATAGATAGAAATGTTAAGCTCATTAATCGTAAAACTAATTTTAAACAAATTAAGCTCATCATAAATTTAAAAAATAAACCAACTGACCTCATAGCCTCTAATAACCCTACAACCACACAACTAAACCGTCCACGAAAAACAACGTTGTGTATCAATTTACATGCTCGTACAGAGTATGTTACTCTAATACTAATAATAAACCAACTACGTATATTGGTTTTAATACAACCACATTCTCTCGTAGACTAACCTGACACCTTTCTGATCTTAGTTCTATCAAACAACATTTTTTAAAAAAACATAGGTACGTATCTAATATTAGATATATGTTAGTCAATATTAAGAATACTCACACATACACACACATACTACAGACATTGGGGGTCATCTACAGTAAGGAAAAGCAACACACATTTAATAAAATCACATTTCAAACTTGTCAAAACACATATTATTGCACCTAAACATAAAGGTTTGTTGTAAATATTTCGGTCTCTCGCGTGGTATGACGTTATTGAACCGCATTACTAATTTACGACCTGCGTCTACTTTTCCGTGACCTTTCGCTGCATAGCGATCTTCTATGTCAACATAGCAGGATATCATATTTGATATAAACGTTGATGATGAATATCTTTGTGTTAATGTCCATGAAATAAATCTGAAGGTGTCCAATGCCAGCCGAAAGCTTAGATCAATAATAAGCGTAATGAAAATATACCAAAATGTTGGTTAATGTTTGTCTTTCTTTTCACCAGAAAGTAAAAATAAATTGTTTACAATGGATCATGATTATACATAATGGACATTCATTATCTATTATATATATATATATATATATATATATATATATATATAATTATGAATTAAATGTACATTGCGACACGGAAATTTCTACGTTTTGAGACAGATTCTCTTTATCAGGCAATGTTGGAGGTTGGTTGTGCAAATGAATTACACATACATGAACAGCAAACCGAAGGGTTTTTTGTATTTACATGTAAATCATTTTCACAACCAACATCCAACATTGCCTGATGAAGAAACATAGAAATTTTTGTATCGCAATGTACAATTAATTCCTAATTATATGATTACATTAAACTTTATAATCTTCATTATAATATTTACTGCTTATAAAAAAATAAATGGCGAGATACTCAAAATAGTAAAACCTTGAGTTTTATTCACCTGGCTATATATATATATATATATATATATATATATATATATATAGAGAGAGAGAGAGAGAGAGAGAGAGAGACAGAGAAAGAGAGAAAGACAGACAGACAGACAGAGTGTGAGAGAGGTGAGAGTGAAGAGGGATATTAAGAAACTATTAGATTATTTCAGAGAAATAAAGAGATGAGATATTGGAAGGAAAAGATGAAAGCAGATAAAAAGCAACAAAGTGTGCTATATCGAAATTTGTACTCTATGTCTTGTTTCGTATTTATGTATTTGCGATGTCCGCTCAATAAGTAATTTTATAGTCAATGACTTTCCATGAGACTACAGAATTGCTCAATAAAAAAGATAAATTGACATCTTTTCCTTACAAGGGAGTAAATGAATTAGTGAAACATATCATTGTAATCGTTATCGGAAAATGACAAAACTAGCTAATGAAGAAAATAATTTGAACAAGTAAAGATTAAAGATTACATATATATCCAGACTAAAGATTACATATATATCAAGATTACATATATATGCAGATTAAACATTACATATATATCCATATTATGTATATATCCAGATAAAAGATTGCATATATATACAGATAACATATGTATGTAGATTAAATATATAAACAGATTAAAGATTAGATATATAACCAGATTATATATATATCCAGATTAAAGATTGCATATATATCCAGTAAAAAGATTACATATATATGCTGATTACATATATATCCAGATTAGAGATTACATATATATCCAGGTTATATATATATATCCAGATTAGAGATTACATATATGTCAGGCTTACATATATATTCAGATTAAAAATACATATATATCCAGATTACATATATACTCAGATTGAAGAATACATATATATCCAGATTACATGCATATCCAAATTGAAGAATATATATATACATATATATCCAGATTAGAGATTACATATATATCCAGGTTATATATATATATATCCAAATTAGAGATTACATATATGCCAGGCTTACATATATATCCAGATTAAAAATACATATATATCCAGATTACATATATATCCAGATTGAAGAATACATATATATCCAGATTACATACATATCCAAATTGAAGAATATATATATACATATATATCCAGATTAGAGATTCCATATATATCCAGGTTATATATATATATATCCAGATTAGAGATTACATATATGTCAGGCTTACATATATATCCAGAGTAAAAATACATATATATCCAGATTACATATATATTCAGATTGAAGAATACATATATATCCAGATTACATACATATCCAAATTGAAGAATATATATATACATATATATCCAGATTAGAGATTACATATATATCCAGGTTATATATATATATATATCCAAATTAGAGATTACATATATGTCAGGCTTACATATATATCCAGATTAAAAATACATATATATCCAGAATACATATATATCCAGATTGAAGAATACATATATATCCAGATTACATATATATCCAAATTGAAGAATATATATATACATATATATCCAGATTAGAGATTACATATATATCCAGGTTATATATATATATCCAGATTAGAGATTACATATATGTCAGGCTTACATATATATCCAGATTAAAAATACATATATATCCAGATTACATATATATTCAGATTGAAGAATACATATATATCCAGATTACATACATATCCAAATTGAAGAATATATATATACATATATATCCAGATTAGAGATTACATATATATCCAGGTTATATATATATATCCAGATTAGAGATTACATATATGCCAGGCTTACATATATATTCAGATTAAAAATAAATATATATCCAGATTACATATATATTCAGATTGAAGAATACATATATATCCAGATTACATACATATCCAAATTGAAGAATATATATATACATATATATCCAGATTAGAGATTACATATATATCCAGGTTATATATATATATCCAGATTAGAGATTACATATATGTCAGGCTTACATATATATCCAGATTAAAAATACATATATATCCAGATTACATATATATCCAGATTGAAGAATACATATATATCCAGATTACATACATATCCAAATTGAAGAATATATATATATACATATATATCCAGATTAGAGATTATATATATATCCAGGTTATATATATATAAATCCAGATTAGAGATTACATATATGTCAGGCTTACATATATACCCAGATTAAAAATACATATATATCCAGATTACATATATATTCAGATTGAAGAATACATATATATCCAGATTACATACATATCCAAATTGAAGAATATATATATACATATATATCCAGATTAGAGATTACATATATATCCAGGTTATATATATATATCCAGATTAGAGATTACATATATGTCAGGCTTACATATATATCCAGATTAAAAATAAATATATATCCAGATTACATATATATCCAGATTGAAGAATACATATATATCCAGATTACATATATATCCAAATTGAAGAATATATATATACATATATATCCAGATTAGAGATTACATATATATCCAGGTTATATATATATATCCAGATTAGAGATTACATATATGTCAGGCTTACATATATATCCAGATTAAAAATACATGTATATCCAGATTACATATATATCCAGATTGAAGAATACATATATATCCAGATTACATACATATCCAAATTGAAGAATATATATATACATATATATCCAGATTAGAGATTACATATATATCCAGGTTATATATGTATATCCAGATTAGATATTACATATATGTCAGGCTTACATATATATCCAGATTAAAAATACATATATATCCAGATTACATATATATTCAGATTGAAGAATACATATATATCCAGATTGCATACATACTCAAATTGAAGAATATATATATACATATATATCCAGATTAGAGATTACATATATATCCAGGTTATATATATATATCCAGATTAGAGATTACATATATGACAGGCTTACGTATATATTCAGATTAAAAATAAATATATATCCAGATTACATATATATTCAGATTGAAGAATACATATATATCCAGATTACATACATATCCAAATTGAAGAATATATATATACATATATATCCAGATTAGACATTACATATATATCCAGGATATATATATATATCCAGATTTGAGATTACATATATGTCAGGCTTACATATATATCCAGATTAAAAATACCTAAATATCCAGATTACATATATATCCAGATTGAAGAATACATATATATCCAGATTACATACATATCCAAATTGAAGAATATATATATACATATATATCCAGATTAGAGATTAGATATATATCCAGGTTATATATATATATATATATCCAGATTAGAGATTACATATATGTCAGGCTTACATATATATCCAGATTAAAAATACATATATATCCAGATTACATATATATTCAGATTGAAGAATACATATATATCCAGATTACATACATATCCAAATTGAAAAATATATATATACATATATATCCAGATTAGAGATTACATATATATCCAGGTTATATATATATATCCAGATTAGAGATTACATATATGTCAGGCTTACATATATATCCAGATTAAAAATACATATATATCCAGATTACATATATATTCAGATTGAAGAATACATATATATCCAGATTGCATACATATCCAAATTGAAGAATATATATGTACATATATATCCAGATTAGAGATTACATATATATCCAGGTTATATATATATACATCCAGATTAGAGATTACATATATGTCAGGCTTACATATATATCCAGATTAAAAATACATATATATCCAGATTACATATATATTCAGATTGAAGAATACATATATATCCAGATTACATACATATCCAAATTGAAGAATATATATATACATATATATCCAGAATAGAGATTACATATATATCCAGGTTATATATATATATATCCAGATTAGATATTACATATATGTCAGGCTTACATATATATCCAGATTAAAAATGCATATATATCCAGATTACATATATATCCAGATTGAAGAATACATATATATCCAGATTACATACATATCCAAATTGAAGAATATATATATACATATATATCCAGATTAGAGATTACATATATATCCAGGTTATATATATATATCCAGATTAGAGATTACATATATGTCAGGCTTACATATATATCCAGATTAAAAATACATGTATATCCAGATTACATATATATGCAGATTGAAGAATACATATATATCCAGATTACATACATATCCAAATTGAAGAATATATATATACATATATATCCAGATTAGAGATTACATATATATCCAGGTTATATATGTATATCCAGATTAGAGATTACATATATGTCAGGCTTACATATATATCCAGATTAAAAATACATATATATCCAGATTACATATATATTCAGATTGAAGAATACATATATATCCAGATTGCATACATATTCAAATTGAAGAATATATATATACATATATATCCAGATTAGAGATTACATATATATCCAGGTTATATATATATATCCAGATTAGAGATTACATATAAGACAGGCTTACGTATATATTCAGATTAAAAATAAATATATATCCAGATTACATATATATTCAGATTGAAGAATACATATATATCCAGATTACATACATATCCAAATTGAAGAATATATATATATATATATCCAGATTAGACATTACATATATATCCAGGTTATATATATATATCCAGATTAGAGTTTACATATATGTCAGGCTTACATATATATCCAGATTAAAAATACCTAAATATCCAGATTACATATATATCCAGATTGAAGAATACATATATATCCAGATTACATACATATCCAAATTGAAGAATATATATATACATATATATCCAGATTAGAGATTATATATATATCCAGGTTGTATATATATATATTTATCCAGATTAGAGATTACATATATGTCAGGCTTACATATATACCCAGATTAAAAATACATATATATCCAGATTACATATATATTCAGATTGAAGAATACATATATATCCAGATTACATACATATCCAAATTGAAGAATATATATATACATATATATCCAGATTAGAGATTACATATATATCCAGGTTATATATATATATCCAGATTAGAGATTACATATAAGACAGGCTTACGTATATATTCAGATTAAAAATAAATATATATCCAGATTACATATGTATTCAGATTGAAGAATACATATATATCCAGATTACATACATATCCAAATTGAAGAATATATATATACATATATATCCAGATTAGACATTACATATATATCCAGGTTATATATATATATCCAGATTAGAGATTACATATATGTCAGGCTTACATATATATCCAGATTAAAAATACCTAAATATCCAGATTACATATATATCCAGATTGAAGAATACATATATATCCAGATTACATACATATCCAAATTGAAGAATATATATATACATATATATCCAGATTAGAGATTACATATATATCCAGGTTATATATATATATATCCAAATTAGAGATTACATATATGTCAGGCTTACATATATATCCAGATTAAAAATACATATATAACCAGATTACATATATATCCAGATTGAAGAATACATATATATCCAGATTACATATATATCCAAATTGAAGAATATATATATACATATATATCCAGATTAGTGATTACATATATATCCAGGTTATATATATATATCCAGATTAGAGATTACATATATGTCAGGCTTACATATATATCCAGATTAAAAATACATATATATCCAGATTACATATATATTCAGATTGAAGAATACATATATATCCAGATTACATACATATCCAAATTGAAGAATATATATATACATATATATCCAGATAGGAGATTACATATATATCCAAGTTATATATATATATCCAGATTAGAGATTACATATATGCCAGGCTTACATATATATTCAGATTAAAAATAAATATATATCCAGATTAAATATATATTCAGATTGAAGAATACATATATATCCAGATTACATACATATCCAAATTGAAGAATATATATATACATATATATCCAGATTAGAGATTACATATATATCCAGGTTATATATATATATCCAGATTAGAGATTACATATATGTCAGGCTTACATATATATCCAGATTAAAAGTACATGTATATCCAGATTACATATATATCCAGATTGAAGAATACATATATATCCAGATTACATACATATCCAAATTGAAGAATATATATATACATATATATCCAGATTAGAGATTACATATATATCCAGGTTAAAAATACATATATATCCAGATTACATATATATTCAGATTGAAGAATACATATATATCCAGATTGCATACATATTCAAATTGAAGAATATATATATATATATATCCAGATTAGAGATTACATATATATCCAGGTTATATATATATGTCCAGATTAGAGATTACATATATGAGAGGCTTACGTATATATTCATATTAAAAATAAATATATATCCAGATTACATATATATTCAGATTGAAGAATACATATATATCCAGATTACATACATATCCAAATTGAAGAATATATATATACATATATATCCAGATTAGACATTACATATATATCCAGGTTATATATATATATATCCAGATTAGAGATTACATATATGTCAGGCTTACATATACATTCAGATTAAAAATACCTAAATATCCAGATTACATATATATCCAGATTGAAGAATACATATATATCCTGATTACATACATATCCAAATTCAAGAATATATATATACATATATATCCAGATTAGAGATTATACATATATCCAGGTTATATATATATATATATATCCAGATTAGAGATTACATATATGTCAGGCTTACATATTTATCCAGATTAAAAATACATATATATCCAGATTACATATATATTCAGATTGAAGAATACATATATATCCAGATTACACACATATCCAAATTGAAGAATATATATATACATATATATCCAGATTAGAGATTACATATATATCCAGGTTATATATATATTTCTAGATTAGAGATTATGTATATATGTCAGGCTTACATATATATCCAGATTAAAATACATATATATCCAGATTACATATATATTCAGATTGAAGAATACATATAACCAGATTACATACATATCCAAATTGAAGAACATATATATACATATATATCCAGATTAGAGATTATATATATCCAGGTTATGTACATATACATCCAGATTAGAGATTACATATATGTCAGGCTAATATATATACCCAGATTAAAAACACATATATCCAGATTACATATATATTCAGATTGAAGAATACATATATATCCAGATTACATACATATCCAAATTGAAGAATATATATATACACGTATATCCAGATTAGAGATTACATATATATCCAGTGTTATATATATATATCCAGATTAGAGATTACATATACAAGCCAGCTATATATATATCCAGATTAAAAAATAAATACATATCCAGATTACATATATATCCAGATTGAAGAATACATATATATCTACAGATTACATACACATCCAAATTGAAGAATATATATATACATATATATCCAGATTAGAGATTACATATATATCCAGGTTATATATATATATCCAGATTAGAGATTACATATATGTCAGGCTTACATATATATCCAGATTAAAAATACATGTATATCCAGATTACATATATATCCAGATTGAAGAATACATATATATCCAGATTACATACATATCCAAATTGAAGAATATATATATACATATATATCCAGATTAGAGATTACATATATATCCAGGTTATATATGTATATCCAGATTAGAGATTACATATATGTCAGGCTTACATATATATCCAGATTAAAAATACATATATATCCAGATTACATATATATTCAGATTGAAGAATACATATATATCCAGATTGCATACATATTCAAATTGAAGAATATATATATACATATATATCCAGATTAGAGATTACATATATATCCAGGTTATATATATATATATCCAGATTAGAGATTGCATATATGACAGGCCTACGTATATATTCAGATTAAAAATAAATATATATCCAGATTACATATATATTCAGATTGAAGAATACATATATATCCAGATTACATACATATCCAAATTGAAGAATATATATATACATATATATCCAGATTAGGCATTACATATATATCCAGTTTATATATATATATCCAGATTAGAGATTACATATATGTCAGGCTTACATATATATCCAGATTAAAAATACCTAAATATCCAGATTACATATATATCCAGATTGAAGAATACATATATATCCAGATTACATACATATCCAAATTGAAGAGTATATATATATACATATATATCCAGATTAGAGATTACATATATATCCAGGTTATATATATATATCCAGATTAGAGATTACATATATGTCAGGCTTACATATATATCCAGATTAAAAATACATATATATCCAGATTACATATATATTCAGATTGAAGAATACATATATATCCAGATTACATACATATCGAAATTGAAGAATATATATATACATATATATCCAGATTAGAGATTACATATATATCCAGGTTATATATATATATATATATATCCAGATTAGAGATTACATATATGTCAGGCTTACATATATATCCAGATTAAAAATACATATATATCCAGATTACATATATATTCAGATTGAAGAATACATATATATCCAGATTACATACATATCCAAATTGAAGAATATATATATACATATATATCCAGATTAGAGATTACATATATATCCAGGTTATATATATATATCCAGATTAGAGATTACATATATGTCAGGCTTACATATATATCAAGATTAAAAATACATATATATCCAGATTACATATATATTCAGATTGAAGAATACATATATATCCAGATTGTATACATATCCAAATTGAAGAATATATATGTACATATATATCCAGATTAGAGATTACATATATGTCAGGCTTACATATATATCCAGATTAAAAATACATATATATCCAGATTACATATATATTCAGATTGAAGAATACATATATATCCAGATTACATACATATCCAAATTGAAGAATATATATATACATATATATCCAGAATAGAGATTACTTATATATTCAGGTTATATATATATATATATCCAGATTAGATATTACATATATGTCAGGCTTACATATATATCCAGATTAAAAATACATATATAACCAGATTACATATATATCCAGATTGAAGAATACATATATATCCAGATTACATACATATCCAAATTGAAGAATATATATATACATATATATCCAGATTAGAGATTATATATATATCCAGGTTATATATATATCCAGATTAGAGATTACATATATGTCAGGCTTACATATATATCCAGATTAAAAATACATATATATCCAGATTACATATATATCCAGATTGAAGTATACATATATATCCAGATTACATACATATCCAAATCGAAGAATATATATATACATATATATGCAGATTAGAGATTACATATATATGCAGGTTATATATATATATCCAGATTAGAGATTACATATATGTCAGGCTTACATATATATTCAGATTAAAAATACATATATATCCAGATTACATATATATTCAGATTGAAGAATACATATATATCCAGATTACATACATATCCAAATTGAAGATTATATATATACATATATATCCAGATTAGAGATTACATTTATATCCAGGTTATATATATATATCCAGATTAGAGATTACATATATGTCAGGCTTACATATATATCCAGATTAAAAATAAATATATATCCAGATTACATATATATCCAGATTGAAGAATACATATATATCCAGATTACATACATATCCAAATTGAAGAATATATATATATACATATATATCCAGATTAGAGATTACATATATATCCAGGTTATATATATATATCCAGATTAAAGATTACATATATGTCAGGCTTACATATATATCCAGATTAAAAATACATATATATCCAGATTACATATATAACCAGATTGAAGAATACATATATATCCAGATTACATACATCTCCAAATTGAAGAATATATATATACATATATATCCAGATTAGAGATTACATATATATCCAGGTTATATATATATATCCAGATTAGAGATTACATATATGTCAGGCTTACATATATATCCAGATTAAAAATACATATATATCCAGATTACATATATATTCAGATTGAAGAATACATATATATCCAGATTACATACATATCCAAATTGAAGAATATATATATACATATATATCCAGATTACATATATATGCAGATTAAAGATTGAATATATATCCAGTAAAAATATTACATATATATCCTGAATACATATATATCCAGATGAGAGATTACATATATATCCAGGTTATATATATATATATATATATATATATATATCCAGATTAGAGATTACATATATGTCAGGCTTACATATATATCCAGATTAAAAATACATATATATCCGGATTACATATATATCCAGATTGAAGAATACATATATATCCAGATTACATACATATCCAAATTGAAGAATATATATATACATATATATCCAGATTACATATATATGCAGCTTGAAGAATACAAATATTTCCAGATTACATAGAATTCCACATTGAAGAAAATATATATGTACATATATATCCAGATTGAAGAATACATATATATCCAGATCACATACATATCCAAATTGAAGAATATATATATATATATATCCAGATTACATATATATCCAGATTGAAGAATACATATATATCCAGATTACATACATCTCCAAATTGAAGAATATATATATACATATATATCCAGATTACATATATATCCAGATTGAAGAATACATATATATCCAGATTACATACATCTCCAAATTGAAGAATATATATATACATATATATCCAGATTACATATATATCCAGATTTAAGAATACATATATATCCAGATTACATACATATCCAAATTGAAGAATATATATATACATATATATCCAGATTACATATATATCCAGATTGAAGAATACATATATATCCAGATTACATACATATCCAAATTGAAGAATATATATATACATATATATCCAGATTACATATATATCCAGATTGAAGAATACATATATATCCAGATTACATACATCTCGAAATTGAAGAATATATATATACATATATATCCAGATTGAAGAATACATATATATCCAGATTACATACATCTCCAAATTGAAGAATATATATATACATATATATCCAGATTACATATATATCCAGATTGAAGAATACATATATATCCAGATTACATATATATGCAGGTTAAAGATTACGTATATATCCAGAAGTATCGCATCATAGAAAATTATATGATTGAGAAGATTGTTGCTGATTATTGGCAGAATCATCATTCACTTAAGTGCAATACACACGCTTGAGTGGTCATGTTTCGAAAGAGACATGAATGACTAACCAGATCTTTCAGTAGTAGATTTCCATTACGTTCTGCGGTAGACTAGTTACCAACCAATGCTACCGAACCCAATCTATTCTGCTATTTAACCCAGAGATGAAAGGAGACGCAATAAATTCATACTTTTCCAAAGGGTATTTGTGCATATGTGAAAGCAAATTATTCAACTGGAATTCAAACTCGGCTCTCCGATTTCACGTTCCTAGCAGATATCCACTGTATCACAGCGCACATCCTATTTAAAGATGGAAGGAAAAGAGCATGATACGAACCTATGGAAGGCACATATTCTTTATTAACTTTTTTTTTTCGAATACACAGCCCATAGGCGAAAAGAATATTGTTTAAAATGAACAGAGCATTTTCTCAAATACGTGTATCCACTTAAAATATAGTCTGACGTGATAAACATACGGTATATTAAAATAATAGCATTAATTAATTCCATATATATATATATATATATATATATATATATATATATATATATATATATATGTAAAAACTTTGTCGACATAGAAAACAAAACATATATATAAGCGATTTAAAATACAGTTTTCCTCTTGTCTTTATTTATTTAACCATTCTGTCCTTAAACTCAGATTATAAGTGAGTATATGTTTACAAATTGTCGACATGGAAAATAAAAACATATATATAGGCGATTTAAAATACAGTTTTTCTCTTGTCTTTATTTTATTTAACCATATATATATATATATATATATATATATATATGAAGGAGTGAATGTTGTTCTAATGAAGAAGTGAAAAATACAAAATAAAATATGAAAAAAATCTACATTATAATAAGAAGTTTGAGGTTCTTCCTTCTTTTTCCGTATATATATATTTATAGATATATGTGTGTACATATTTCATTTGTAAACGTGTTATTACGCGACATAGGTTTCTATCCTGTAATGTCTTGAAGCGATTCTCAATAACTGATTTTACCGGTTACTGTTTGTTTAAGAACGCTGTACCTGTTTTTTAGATGATCACGTGACGGGGAATTTTTGACCGCGCAATTTTTAAATTATAACGTTTTCATCCATGGTTGTATGAACTTAATAAGTATTTTTTGGTATGGTTACACTTAGTTCTAATTTTTATTCTTTCATTCAATATATATATATATATATATATATATAAATTATAGCTTAGAACATGTACAAATTATAATTTGCCAGAAATGTGTACAACTTGTTTCGACATCAACAAAACAATGTCTCATCAGTAGCATCATTATTAGCTACCTGATGAAACATTGTTTTGTTGATGTCGAAACAAATTGTACACATTTTTAGCAAATTATAATTTGTACATGTTCTAAACTGTAACTTATAATTAATATTCATTCCTCTATACATCGAGCAAGGGTTTAAATTAATATTTTGAACGTTGTTAATACTTCCTTCGTTCTTTTCTCACTTTTATATATATATATATATATATATATATATATATATATATATAAACGATGCATTACAAATACTTCCAAAATATATAACCCAAGGTTGAAGGGACAGTCAATGTGGGCGGAGGGTTGGGAGAATCTGATACTCACAAGTGAGATAAAGTTCAAAAGATACACGTAAAAGCAACGCGTGATATACTTGATAGATTGAACAAATAGATGCTAAAGTAGGGTTTTGGAGGGGTAGCAGGAGAAAGAGAGTTAAGAGTTTCTAGAGAGAGGGATATGTGGAAGTCACGATCGCCTACTTCATGAAAGGACTCAGCACATGTGGGAATTATTACTAGAATATGTATGCGGGAGATATTTCTGTCCTACATTTTATGTATATCTTCGTTGATTCTGTTTAGATGCATAACGAAACCTATGGTTTTTTTAATGCCGAAATTTAAGTATTTTTTCACGCAATTTTGTACTTTCGACTAAATATATTTTGAACGTATTTCTATGACTTCAACTACAGGTAAAATATAGTGTTAGTCAATTTGCATTATAATTGTTTGTTGGAAATTCTACTACAAATATATAGTGCGAGTAACTTTTAGATAAATATCATTTGATGGTAGTTTTACTATAAAAATATAGTGTTTTAATTTTTCATGGAGTATCGCTATTTGCTCTTATCCGCGACCCTATCAAGTGCATTACAGTCCTAACTGCTTGATAAAGCAGTTAGAACAGTAATGCATGGGTTTTCAAACCTTTTGACATACGGACCCCTTATATTTCAAATTTTAGTCTAGGGACCCACTATTAACTCATATCGAATATATTCCGCATCATACATTCTCAATTTGTACTTTTTAAAAATCTCTTCCGTCTCTATAGCGGATTCTGTGTTGATTTTATCATGAGGTTTCCCTTTTAAAGAATTATCCATATCTGACACTTGCACCCTGAACAAAAAAGTAAATTTGAACATCAAGCTCTTGCATGTGAAAAATAATATTTTGCATAAATAACGTTGACAAATAATGGGTGATAGTGAAAGCTTTTGTCATTTGATAACGTTAATAAGTAAAAATAAATATACAGACATTGAAAATTTATACTTTGAATTTCACGTGATGAGTTAATCCAAGGACCCCCAAGCTTTTTTTAGGAAGGTTAATATTTTTATCGTTTTGGATCTATAATCAAAGGCTTTGTGAACTTCCGTTTCCTGTTTGTTCTTCTGATTTCCGTGTAAGCTTTTGGTGTATGGATGTCAAAAGCTTCGAAGATTTCCTCCATAGAATCTTCACATTCTAAAGGTGAGGAGCTTGGTTCTTCACCTCCTTTTTTTTTGTTTTTGATTTGATTCACGTGTATTCTATGCGCAATTTTTTCCCTTTGATAGTATACATTACGCTTCCAGTTATACTTATAATTATTACTGGCTCCCAATACGCCATATTGTTATTAAAAAATTTGAAACATACTTTTTCGCCGGGCTTTAACGATCCTTTTACTATTGTAGGTGTATTCCGATTATTGCTTTTGCTGGTTATAATTTCTCGAAAACCGATCGGAATTTTAGCGGGAACATCATCTCCGCCGGTGACAGTTTTGATGGTGTGTTGTGGTTTAGCGTAATACGGTAGACTTGTAAGAATTGCTGTAATGCCTTTTCTGATGGTGTGTCTATCGCTTTTTTTAACGTCCTTCTACAACCTCCAGAAATTTAAATGCAAAGTCAATACTCATCTACTAACCACTGGACTCTAGCTCTCTTCCCACCCCTGTATAACATTCCCTTTCTCTCCACCTATGTATCTGTCATCGCACCTGCTTTCTCAGCTTTCTATTGTTCCTTTCTAACTAGTTTGTACTCCTCACTTTTTTCTAATTAATCTTTTTACATTTATGTAGCCCCCTGCACATCAGTGGCGTTTCCGCATTGCTCGGGGTGAAATGATTAAAAAAAAAAGAAAAAAAAAGCGTATCTACAAATCTTGCGGCAAGCTCATTTGATCGTGGGTGATAGAGAGCTGCTTTTATATGTCTTATAAGGTACATTTCACAAAAATCATTAAAATCACCTGAAGTGGATTGTGTACCATTATCGGTAACTAAAATGTCAACAACGCCAATCCTCGCAAATAGTTCATGCAAATAGTATTGGCGATTGTTGGGTGTTTATATCTAAAAATATCCGGCAATATACTAAAGCTGTCTACTACTATAAAATAGTAGTAGCCATTTATAGGTCTTGCGTATTCTGCGTATATTCTTTGTCCTCCTTTCGCTAAAGGTTTTGTATAATCGGTGACGATTTTGCTGCCGCCGGACAGCCTTTACACTTTTCCACCATCTGTGCAATATCCTCATCCATTTTTGGCCAGTACATGTAGCTTCTCATTAGCGCTTTTATGCGACTTTTCCCGGGTTGTCCAACAAGAAAGTCTTTTCAGATTCTCCTTTGAAGTGAATTTAAAGTCCTACCTCCTCAGCGGGCAAGGCTAAATGCTTTGCTCCCAGATTCTCTACCAATTCAAGATTGGATTCGTTTAGAATATCAACACCTGACTTCCTAACTAGAACTGATGCTCAATTGAATGACGTCCACATTACACCCTCGCTGGTCTTTAACATAATCTTAAAATTTGACCCTCACAAAGCGAGAGGAGGGGACGGAATTCTAATCATAATCTTGAAGAAATGTGCCCCTAAACTCTCATCTGTCCTCTCTAAGCTCTACAACTCCTGCCTATCTGCTTCCTGCTTTTCTGCCTGTTGGAAGTCTTCCTCTGTAGTTCCTATATTTAAGAATACTGGAGAACCCTCAAACCCCGCAAATTACCTCCCTATTAGCATTCTTTCAATCTTTGGCAAAATGTTCGAGGCCATTATCAACGCCGAGCTCGTTCAGCACCTCACAGAACACAGGCTCCTCTCGGACAAGCAGTATGGTTTCCGCTTCACCAGGTCAACTGCTGATATGCTAACGACCATCACCGAGTATATATACCAGGCCTTCGACAAGAATGGCGAAGCTCGAACCGTTGACTTGGATATATCCAAAGCGTTCCGCAAAATCTGGCATGTTGTCCTCCTTCGCAAACTGCGGAACTATGGTATAACTGGACATTTGTTTGACCTAATCCAATCATTCCTCTTTAACCACATATTGAAGGTAGTATTAAACGGACATGCCTCCAGAAACTACCATACGGACACATAGTTATCCCTCAAGGCTCTATCCTAGGGGACAAAGCGAACCTTGCTGCCGAGCTTGAGAAGGACCTCCAATCCGTAGTGGACAGGGGTAAAAAATGGCTCGTAAATTTTAATGCTTCCAAAACGAAGCTGCTATCAATTAACCATCATAGACAATTGCTTCTACCACCCATTAACATGAAACAGGATTGCCTCCCAGAGAGTAAAACTCTACGAAACCTTGGTCTCACACTCTCAGCGGACCTCAAGTGGAATGACTATAACGAATCCATTGCTAAATCCGCTGCTATGAAAGTCGGTTCTCTGTGCAGAGCCCGGAAGATATTCCCGTCTGAATTTATCCTGTACATATATAAATTTTCAACATGCCCGTGTATTGAGTACTACTGCCACATCTGGTCAGGTGCCCCTGCTACAATCCTCAGGATTCTTGACAAAATACAACGGAGAATCTGTAATGTGATTGATACCGACTTGGCCGACCGTCTGCAGTCACTCTCTCACCGGCGTGACGTGGCTTCCCTATGCCTCTACTATAAATACTTTCCCATCTTCTGCTCCGATGAACTTAGATCACTTGTGCCCCCAGGTACGAATTTACACAAGATACTAGATTATCAACGAGGTCTCACCCTTTTACAGTGAAACAGATAAAATCTAACCGCAATTTCTACTCCAACAGCATCTTTTCTCGCAATTCCCGCCTGTGGAATTCCCTTCTATACACGCGCTTCCCCGACAGCTACAATCTCTAGGAGTTTAAACTTGCATCCATTCTCTCAAACACTCTTCCCAACTACCCAAACCTCATCCTCGGTACCCTCATCCGTCTATCACCCTTCTTCCGACATTTCCTATAACTAACCACTCTTTCTCATCACTTTCCCCTATGTAACCCCCTGCGCAATAGTGGCAGTGGAATGCCTTGCTTGGAGTGAAATGATTAAAAAAAAAAGTGACTTTGGTATCCCGAACTTTTCATTATGCATTAGTACATTGTCTAAACTTGAGAAACTATGTGCCAATTTTGCGTCTCTGTCTTCATTTTTTTCTTTGTCGTGTTAATAAATTCATCAGTTTCTGCGTTTCTTCTTACCTCTTGCAATCGGTAGTTTTTTAACCGTGTTACTTAGTATTTTAATGATTTCATCCTCAGCCCTCAGCGCTGCTATCACTGAGTTTTCCAAGTGTTCACTTTCCTTAGGAATCAGCTTCGTTAGTCCATCTACGTGCCCTATTTTTTTTCCATGGTAAATATTATAGTTTACAAGTTTGGTATATTAGTGTTTTGCCCCACTCAGATATGTATTCGCGGTATATACAGATAGTCCTTTCTTGGGTCCAAATATAGTAATAAGCAGCTTATGGTACGTTTGTGGTATAAATTCTCTACTATATATATATATATATATATATATATATGAACTCGGGGTTACGGCGAAAATAATTTCCAAAGCTTCTTTTTCTATTTATGAATAGATTTCTCAGCCGGTAGTAATGATCTCGATGCGTTAATTACCGGCTTTGTAGTACCATCCTGCATTTTATTTAAACTGCATGCTCCCACCCCGTGAGAGCTTGCATCACTTGCTACAATAATCTCCAGCCTAGGATCGAAATGTGTCAAGGTTAAATCTGATGTCAATTTATTTATAATATCGTTAAACGCCTTTTTGCACGACCATTTCCATTGGACATCTTTCTTCAGTCATTCGTTGAGGGGTGCCCTCAATTTATGCATACTATCCATAAACTCTCTCTCGTAATTAGCAAGACCGAGGAAGCTTTGCAATTCTGCGACGTTCTTAGGCCCAGGCATGTTTTTGATTGCTGAAGCTCTCTCTGCCATTCTCATTTATGATGTGGCTTAGATATTTTTTTTCTTTCAAGAAAAAAAATCACATTTCTTCTCTTTAACTTTTAACCCAAAGTCTTGTAGTCTTTTAAAACATTTCCTTGATGTGTCGCATGGTCTTTTAAATTATCGCTTTTGGCTAAAAGACCGTCTAGATAGGCTGTGGCAAAATTTTGCCACGGCAACAGTTTCTATCGTCTGCTGAAAAATCGCAGGCGCTCATTTTATCCTGAATGGTAGCCTGTTGTATTTGTATAGACCTTTGTGAGTATTTATGCACAGTAATTTGGAACTTTCTTCCGTAATTGGAATCTGCAAGTCAGCTTTGCTTAGGTCAATTTTTGAGAAAACTTTTGAACCATTAAATTTAGTGAATATTTCTTCTGGGCTAGGCAACGGATAGTGATGGTCTTTAATTGCATTATTCAGTCCCGTGGAAAACTGCCTACACGGTGCCACCCATTCACACTAGCCTTTCTAATTCTTTGTCTATTTTGTCAATTGTGGCGAAAGGTACGTTCTCTTTTTCCTAAATACAGGTTGAGCATTCTGTTTCAGCTCAATTTTCGTTTCAAATTCTTTGCAACGTCCTAACCCGCTTGAAACTACTTCTGGGAATTCTTTGTGCAATTTCTTCTTCAGTTTTGTGTCTTCCGCAAACCCACAGTGTATTCTTTTACAAAACTAACTAATAGGTAAATCCGATACATTGAATTTTTTCATCCAGTCCGTTTCAACTTGGTTGTCTGAATTTCTCATCAAATAGATTTTTAATTTTTTTTATTTCTCCCTGGAATTTTACGTTCACTAAAATTTCGCCTTCTTTTTTTATCTTTTTCCCCGTTACGGATTTAGCAATTTTTTTAGTGTATAGCATGGTCATCCTATTTAACTTCCGCCATGTTTGTATGTTTAAATCAGATCCCGAATCCACTTGCAATTTAATTTTATTATTCAGAATTTCTATTTCAACGCATTTTCTGATATTTTCCTTATTTTCATCCTCCTATCTAGTAGACCTTACCCAACTAGGCCGATTTTTATTTCTGTTATACCGTAGCTTTGTGGGCCAACTTACCACATGGTCGGCAATTTTTGTATTTAAAAGGATATGCTGAAGTGGGAGGCTTGATTTTTACTGTATTCTTGTCAACCGTAGTGCTCTATATTTTTTTTGGCATGATAATTTTGTTTTGTCTCTGGGGAGGGTACAAAACGTAAATTTCTTTTCACCTTTCGAATGTACGCTACTGACTTTTCAATGTCCTTGCTATCTCTCTTTATACTGAGGCACTTCTGGCAATCTTCTGACAATTTTTGTAATGTTAGACCTGGCTCGTTTTGCAGTTTGGGCCGCATACGTTTCCTCATTTCGCTGTTTTTAGCAGCACCTAGTCCTTGAACAAATACGAGACACTTGAAATTGTCTGGGGTAAGTTCCGACAAATTAAAATCGTCACAAAGTTTATTGGCGATAGTTGAAAAAGTAGAATTCTCCTCGTTTTCGTCTTTTCTGAGATTAAGGCATTTTCATCTTTTATGGAATAACAAGATCTTTGGGGTAAATAGCTCTGTGAGGCCTGTCACCCCCTCATCAAACTTTAGATCATTCGTTTTTGTAGGAAGAATATAGTCTATGAACTCTGTGTGTTCTTCTGTGCCTAATAGTCTGAGTAGAAGTCTTAATTTTTCTTCTTACTCCAGTGCTGATAGTCGATATTAAAAATATCCCCGAATCGCCTGTAATACTCTCCGTAATTTTTATCTTCCACAACGAGTATTTAAAAATTTCAATCGCGTTCCACACCGCATAGTGTGAAAATTTTTCCTCCTTCTCCGTGATTCTATCCTAGGCTGTGCTTGTTAATTTTAATAACAGTTCTTGCAGTTGTGTTTGGCTTTCCTCGTTTGCATTTGCATTTCAATTTTGCATTTCAATTTGTCTTTCTTCACTTTGCTTTTGCATCTCTATTTGTCTCTTTTGTGTTTCTGTTTGTCTTCCTTCGTTAGCCTTGTGTATTTCCATTTGTCTTATTTCTAATTGGTATTGTCTTCCTTCAGTTCTCTTTATAATTTCGAATATTCCCTTTTGAAAATCTTTCATTTTTTTCTGTATTAGTGTCGATAACTAGTCTGCGGTCGAATTGTTTGAGTCAGTTTGTAGTACAGTTTGTTAACGAGATTCAGGGGGAAGGAAAAAAAAATTACAATTCTGTTGCGCGACTTGTGCATGAATCTGTTTCGCGAATTTAATGTTGTTGACTCCTCTTATGTGATTTTCGAGGTCCCGGACGATAATTTTTTTTTTACTTAGTGTTATACGTAAGTTCGTTATATTTTGTCGGCAATTTGCTCTTTACAACCGATGTGACAACGTCTTTTTTTCCTCCGTGTGTACATGTTAGAATCCTCGTCGCCAAATTGTTGTTTGGCGAAAATGTATTTTTTCTTCGTCGCCAATTTTTTTTTTTTTTTTTGGCGCGAATGTGTTTTTCCTCAGCGTGAACTTGTTCGTCGCCAAATCCTTGTAGATTCATGTTTGGAAAACCACACAATATAATAACAACAAAAACAGGTATGAGAGGAAAAATGTAAGTATATTGAATAAAAAATATACAACCTCTACATAGTAGATTCAGGAACATTATTAGTAGGAGTCAAATATATACAAGAATTAATCCGGGCAAATAGTTTTGCTGACCAACGAGCGGCGGTTCATCTGCTCTGACAAACACCAACTTTAACAATCACAACCCGTTCTGTGTAGGAAGGATTATTTGTATACCGTAGAAGTGTCTATACAGTGTGTGAAAACGGGTGACTCCCCAACACTAACAATATTAATAATATTAATAATAATAGTTTACGTCACAGTAAACATAACACTATTTACTTAAACTGTTGCAACAAAATGCATAATAATTAAAACATGACGAAACGACGCTCAAATCATAGTAGGTAAAAGTGTGAAACCAATTAAAAATCATAAATAAAAAAGTCTCATCATATATTATAAAAAAATTAAAACAACTGACATTATAGTCTCTATTATCCATTCTATCACACAACTAAATCGTCAACCATAAACGAAAGTAGTGTATCAATTTACATTCACGTTCAGAGAATGTATCTCTGATACTAATAATAAACCCACTACATATATTACTTTTACTACAACCACCCTGTCCCTTACACGTACGTGCCACCTTTCTAATCATAGTTCATTTAAATAACATTACATAGAAAAACATAGCCATGTATGTAATATTAAACAGATTTTAGTCGATAACACAATATTACTGACAAATGCCTAATAAAAAGTAACCTTTAGATATTAGAAGCCATTTACATGAAATCAAAGAAACCCACACTTAATAAAATCTAATTTCACTCAAGTTACAACACATTACACGTATTTAGACATTTCGGTCTTTTTCTAGGTGTGACGTCATAGAATTGCATTACAAATGCATGACCTGCGTCTACTATTCGGGGACACTTATCGTCGCATAGCAAGATAGTATAATCTTTGATGGTGGATGTCTTTAAGCTAACGTCCCTGTAACCCCGCGGAACATGTTTCATGTGAGCCGAAAGCTTAGTAACAGCGTAGAAAAAATATCCAAATGTTGGACAATTTTTGTCTTTATTTACACCTAAAATTAAAACCAAAATACAATGTTGAGAATGGCTCATGATTAAACATAATAGACCTTCATTGTCTGTTATATTTAATATATTTAGAAATACTACATATATTGGTTTTACTACAACCACGCTCTCCCGTAGAGTACAATTAAACAACATTTCTTGTTAAAACATAGCAATGTAGGTAATATCAGACAGATTTTAGTCAGCAACACCATAATCCTCACTCATACACACAGTAGAAAGAACCGTCAGATATTGGAGGCCAACTACATTAAATCCAATCAACTCACACCTAATAAAATCACGTTTAAGTCTGATCATAACAGATTACATTGCATTTAAATATGAGGTTCTGTCATCATTTGAAGATTTCACGCGGTGTGACGTTATAGAACCGAATTACAAATTTATGAATTGCGTTTGCTATTTTTGGTAACTGTTATCGTTGCCTAGCAAAGTTTTATGTCAACACAAGATAAAATCGTCGCTGATGGTGGATGTTTTTATGTTAACGTCCTAGTAACCACTCTTAAGATGGCTCATGTGAGCCGAAAGCTTAGAACCAACTTAATAAAAAATTATCGAAATGTTGGAGAATTTTTTTCTTTATTTTCAGCTGAAATTAAAGCCAAAATACGATGTTTAGTAAGGCTAATGATTAAACATAATAGACATTCATTGTCTCTTATATTTAACAGTATATGTTTAGAATATTATCTGTTGCCTTGATACACTATATATATATATATATATATTTATATATATATATATAGATAGATAGATAGATATCAACACTCCTCTTGAGGCCTGCGAACAGTTTTCTATATTACATTATTGATTTATCTTTCCAGAAGCGCTTTTTCTTGTACATCCACATTCCTATCTACGAGCGCTTTATGAAAGTTTCGAGGAAATATAGAGAGTGAATATATGTACTTGTCGTAATGGTCTGCTTTCAAACTCAACCTTGCACCAAAAAAAATTCTCGAAATAACAGACACACAAACGTTACGCGCATTGACAGTGATTCCCAGTTGGGGATTTCCAGTCGACATTAACAGGCAATTTATGATGTAATAAAACCATATTTGCCTATCTTATATTCCCCGGGTGCCTCTTATCCGAAAACTGCCAAGGCTCATTTCGCAAGTGTACTACCTTGATATTTAAGCCAGAAAGATTAATCAGAAAGTAACTCCTGTCCAGCGCATCTGAAGAGTCTCACTTCAGAAAGAGATAAATTTATCTTCTATAGCCATAAGCACGAACATGGGAATTTATACACTGTCGGGTGGATGAAGGTTTACGTAAATATCTTATTAATAAGAAGATAGATACTATTTACGAGACAATTTCTCTTTTTACCTTTACATTTAAAGGACCTGCACACAATTGGCCAAAGCCTTTCTGTATGGCACATTGACAATAACGCTATAAAATGGTTTATATAAGGCTTAATTGTGCACTCACTTTAGTTACAGAAATCCCAAATAGGCGCGGTGTGTAATAAGAAAATATATTTTAGTAGGAAGAAAAATAAAAATAGCATTTCAAATTATAAAAAGTTAGACTTCATTTTACGAAGAGCGGTGCTAAACTTGAAAAAAATTCGATCAGTTTTAAGCAAGTTCATTTAATATTTTTAAAACAGTTTTCTACTTCGTTATTCCTGGATGTATTTAAAACCGATGAAAAAAGTTAGGTGTTAAATCTGTTGAGTAGGGAGGATGTTGAAAAACCTTCCATTTTAACAGGTTATGCGTATGACGATAAACTGCATCCGGCAGCAAGGCTGGGAGGTTGTGTGGGGCACAGAATAAACCTCATATATGCTGTTGTTTCCAGCTATGAGCAAATAGTTAACCCCTAAACTGGGTCTGAACACTATGAAAGTATAAAAATAGACTTTTATAGAAAAATATACATTTTGGAGGAAAGAATATTACCAACAATACATTTTTGAAAAAAAAGATTATTACCATGATACATTTTAAAGGAAAAAATGTTGCCATCAATACAGTTTCGAATAAAAAAAAACAGAAGTCATTTTCAGTTTTCTAAATAAAACATCAAAAACTTTCTCATCAAAATCTGACCAAATCAACCTTCTTGCTATAACCGAACTTTATAAATTAACTTAAACCCCCATCTTTTTGGCATTAAATAACCTACAAATGTGGATATGCCGTTAAGCAAAACTCAAATTCAATCTCTTCCGTTTTAACGATCTCATTTTTCTTGTGTATGCTTTTTCTAGTACTTCTATTTACGTGTTGCTAAATTATAACATCTTTTAACGCCTTCCTCTTTACCAAAGAAGAACAATTGTGTCTTCATACTTTGTTTCTTAATTCTGTTTCTGGCAATACACGTCTAAATTGATAGACCTTCCATTCTCCAATAGTTCGTAATAAAGTATATTTCAAAATCCTCGAAGCACAAAGCAATTATTTATTGAATAGGTTCCGTGTTTTGATAAAAGCATTACTCGTTTCTGCGAAAAAATAGTTTCTTTTTTCAGTTTTCTATAAAAGTGCAAAATAGATAAAAATAAAATATAAAATGTTAAACGACTGAAAGGTTAGCTTTCCTGCTTAAACATCGGTGTTGATGGTGGAATGTTTCGTTGCGAATAGAATGATAGAAGCAAATTACATTTTTCTAAATTTTTGCAACAAATTCTAAAACAAAACATTGTTTAATAGAATATTATATTCAAGGACGCAGTTTATTGACACAGAATTCATTGTGATGACATACATAATTTCTTAACGTACACTGAAATAAGGGATTGCTGTCAGTATTTTATGACTATCACTTTTCAAAAAAATTCCTATACGGGTCTTCATGTTAATTATTCATTTACAAAAATGGTTAATTTCACCTGTCTGTGGTGACGCCATTCTAAAAGGTGTGGCAGAATAAGATCCCATATATACCTCTCGGAACTACCACGCAGATAATTGTAAGATGATGAAGATAACATTGCAATTAAGCCTATCTTATGTTTTAAAGTAATAGAAGCCTACATACTATCGTCCTATATAATTCAACGGTTTTTATACCATAACAAACTAGATTACCTCTTATTTAAGAAGGTACAAAAAGATTCTAACCTAGCCAAGTTAAATTAAGTTTGGTTCGTAACTTCTTTGTAACGTTATAACTAGGGACGGATAGAACCTATGACAAAAATGATAGTTTACAAGCCATATATTTAAAAAAAATGATGGAAGCTATTTCGGGGAGACATAATTTAAGTCATTATTTCTGCTGCATGCTGTTATACGAAGGAGAGCAGAGCAGTTATAACTTATGCTAACATAAACCCCGAATCAGTCAGTCAGTTAAGTGCCATATGTAATACACGTCTGCGTACTCATGACTGACTGAGCAGAATATTTTATACAGTGGAATGGTTGTCGTCTAAATCTATAGAATTTAATTTGTCCTGTAATTTAACATATAGATGGAGAAGAGACGGATTAATACTTTTTTCCTAAAGGTAATTGTGCATAAGTGAATGCAACAATGTCAAATGCAATTCGAACTCGGCTCTCCGATTTCTCGTTCCGAGCCGATATCCACTACAGTGCAACACACATCTTCATGCCCTGAATAATGATCTGAAATTTGTTATTTACTGTTCTGCCGATACGATGACCATATTTTATAGTTTATGATACGTCTCTTTTTATATACATTTTTAAAATAATTTTGAGATACGAGTATTTTACGGTGGTAGGTTTTAAAAAAATTACCTACTATTCTTCTTCTTTTTATTCTTCTATGAGCCATGTTTCATAAGGACGTAGGCGATCATGGCTGTCACAATCTCCCTATAACTTGTAGCTTTTAACACACTTTATCTTGTTATTGCTCTAACATCCATTTGCTGAAGCCCATCAGGTATGTCATGCGTTGCTTTCACTTGTATCTCTTTACCTCTATCTGTCTTGTGAGTATCGGATCCGCTAAGCTCTCTTTCCTCGGTAAATCTTCCAGAATCTTCTGGTGTCTTTTCTTGATATCAGTTTCCTTTTCATTTCAATTCTCTTTTTAACCTCGCCGTTGCTCCCAATTTCGGTACCCTCAGCATCCTTCTGTAGAAACACATTCTGGTTTCTTTCATCTTTTATTAGATTGTCTAGCATTCGCTACCATATTTGAAGACAGACGTCACATAAAAATCCAGTACTATTTTCTTTGTTTCCAACGAAATTTTTAATGTAGCCTTTAAGACCTATGGAGATTTCTCCAGGTCATTTATGCGGTGAGTGTATGTTGGGGCAACAATAGGTGTCAAATAATAAAAGTTTCTTTTCTTTTTGTGTAATATTTTTATTTCATCATTAAGCTGCGATAATTTATACCGATATCCCAGACACATCGATAAATTAGGATGCTCAGCCAATCTTGACGGCATAACAATGAAATCACGCCTGTCAGATCCGATAATCTTAGTGCTGACGCTATATCTATATACTTAGCTTTGAACATCGTAACGGAAAATGAACAAGACAACTTCTCATTCCATAATTAATTTCTATAATGAGAATAAATCTCATCCGCAAAAAAAATAAAACTTATGTCGAGCACCTAGACATATTATCAAATGAAAAAGCCGACATGAGAGGAAAGGAAAACTAAAAATCAACAATACAAAATTGATACAACCTATACAAACTTCAAAACATCAATAAACTCATACGTTCTAAACAACTGGTTAGAAATTTGGAACCACAACCAAAGCAAGAAATTTAAAAATGTAATCTCATTGTGGAAAAATGCAGAATGGTTTCAGATATTCTGGAAGGAAGAAATCATCTAATCAACAATCAAAATAAGACATTTTCTCTCATTCATTTCTCATAAAATAGGACATATCTCTCATTCATTTCTCATAAAATAGGACATATCTCTCATTCATTTCTCATAAAATAGGACATATCTCTCATTCATTTCTCATAAAATAGGACATATCTCTCATTCATTTCTCATAAAATAGGGCATATCTCTCAGGACATATCTCTCATTCATTTCTCATAAAATAAGACATATCTCTCAGGGCATATCTCTCATTCATTTCTCATAAAATAGGACATATCTCTCATTCATTTCTCATAAAAAATAGAAAATTTACGAATGAACTCCATATCAGGAGATATACACAGTACAACAAATGTTTGCCCCTTATAGTTCAACGGTCTTTACAACGTGACTAGACTATATTACTTCTTTTCACGAAGGTACAAATAGATGTTAACCAAGCCGAGTTGAAGAAGGTTGTTTCATAACACAAATTATAATACTAACTAACTTATTTGTAGCGGTATAACTAAAGAGGGACATATAACATATATGATTGATTACAAGCCATAGCTTTAAAAAATGACATTAAACATACTTTCAGAGTTGATACTCATTTTAAACAAAGTTAATTTAATTATACCTTTAACTAACAGAATATTATGAATCAGGTTGTAACTGAGTTGTTACAGGGAATAAACATTATAAGCTGTTGCACTGGATATCTCGAAAGCGTTTGACATGGTTTGGCACGCTGGATTTCTGCGCAAGTCACACGACTTTAGTAAAAATGGGCGCTTGCTAGATTTAATTCAATCGTTCATGTCAAATCGGGGATTGAATTTTCTAGTGAACGAGCATGGTCCCAGATCCTCTCAGATGTTACTCACGGTTCTACTCTATTCTAGTCTTTTCCTGGTTTTCACCAATAATCTATCTGGTTTAA
>JBBBDQ010000258.1:102500-220000 GCA_037127315.1 Ascarosepion bandense
CTCCAAATGAAACCGGAATGCATACTTGTAAAAACGATACGAAGCCAGAGCCAATAGAAAACTCGTGCAATTACGCAGAGAAAATACCAAAATTGAATCAACGCATATCATACGATACAGATATACCATTCAAAAGTGCGTACTAATATTCGTAAATATATAAGCTTGTGCAAATACACACGAATTCATATATACACAAACACATGCACACATATACAGAGTGCGATGTATAAATTGTTGTCTCAATTACGCAAAAGTAAAAATAGTATTGACATCTCTTTTTAGCAGATATTTCCCAAAAGTAGACAGAAAACTCTTTTAAATACTAAAGAATAAATTTATTCAATAAACTCGCCATTGGCTTCAACAACGTTCTTCAAACGACTTCATAATCTCCTGTATCTCTTCTGCATAAGTTGCTGAATGATGCCAAAATCTTTGCCTACTGTTCATCTTTGATGGAACCAGTATTTTTGTTGGACTCTCGCTCAACTATGCGCCAAAAATAATAATCAGGAATGTTGCAATCAGGAGAGTTAGTTAGCCAGATGATGTCATCGAAGAAATTGTCTGACAGCCATGACTGGTTTCTCCTGGTTGTTTGGCATGGTGCATAGTCCTGTGTCCATACATAGTGTCTTCATGCAGCCAACTTCAAGGCACTTGATGTAGGACACCGTTTTGAATTTAATGCCTTGTGGAAAGGTGAATGAATGCATAACATCACTTTTACTAGTGGACACACCAAACACTTTCGCAATCACGATTAATCTCATCAAACGCTTTCTGAATCCTATACAATATACTTAGATTATACCCATACACTCTGAATTGTTTGCATGGAAGTTTCCGGCGTGAATGCTAACACAGCACAGCAATATTTTTTTTTCCAAGTTTCTTGTGGAAATAATTGCCTCATGGTGATCTCTGTAACACAGAAGGTGCTCAACTTACCCTACTATACATTGGAGTTGACAAAATCAAAAGCAAACAACGCAAGCACATGTACTTACGAATTTAAAATGTCGCCAGTTTACTAAGCGCAACATATATTAGTTTGTGCATGTGGATATTTACACATGCGTGTTGGTAGTTCAGTTTCTAGCCAATGACGACTAGTTCCAGAAGTCAGCCGTAATGCTCAGTTTTGGGAGAAATATCTATGAATTCCAAATTAGACAGTTATCACATTCTAATTTAGCCCTCATGCGTAACACACTCTTCTTTCCTTCATGATTCCTAAAATATAAAATATAAAATTCTAATTTAATCATAGTAAGTATAACGCAAATATAAACACACACGCACCCACACACATACGCGCGCGCGCGCACACACACACACACACACCTTTTTCTTTGAATATGTTTAATTATTTTTTTAATATTTTCCTAATTGTATAGGATGTGTTCGTAGTATATTGGTTATCCGGGCGAAATGTGCAATCGTGTTAGCCATGTTGAAATTTCAACCTAATAAATGTATAAACGCTACCTGAAACATTCAAATCCATTTTAAATTGCTCCCAACTAACTATAATAATTGCTAATCATAATCCTTCTCACACCACCCTTAGTTCATTTGCACAGACGTTCGTAACACTCTGCCTTAAATAAGGTACAATGCTGTTTGGTTGCATGGAAAGACGGAAAAGACATATCGGAAATGATTTTTGTTTTCAAATGTAGGAAATACATGTTATTGTTATAGAAATCAGATGTACCTTTACAGAAATAAGATTGTATTTTATAGAAATCATCTTTTATCATTTATCATTATAGTTAACAGATTTGATCGTCATAAGAATACAATTATATTGTTACTGAAATTTATTTTTATTTTTATAGGAATGAGATTGGATCGTTACAGAAATCATATTTTATCGTTATAGATATTCAGTATTTAAATCTAATAAATACAAGTAAATGTTAAATGTGTACAGATAATTTTTGGACATTCTGTATATATATATATATATATATATATATATATATATATATATATATGACGTGTATTTATGCTAAGTGTATATATTACAAGGTATATGTCCAAAAAAGAGCATGACTATAATTATTTAATTAAATGTATGCCGCCTGCCCCCGTATTATCGTATATGGATATTGCATGTTCTTACCCAAGAGTGTTTTAAAGTGGTTACAGAGGAATATAGCTTTTTAGTTTTCAAGTTTTCACAGTGTTTTCTGTAATTACAAAAGGCTTTTATCAACTTTTCACCATAAGCAGCGTTCAGCTTTTGGTCTGAAATAGTTTCAGAGCATTGCTATTTTTTATCAATCAAATCTTATGCGATTACTGAAATATTTGTCTATAAATCTAAGATGGAGTAATATTTGCACTAATTACATTATTAGGACTATTGCCCTCATCCTTGTTGCTTTTTTAAAGATATGTGGTCCAGTGGTTAGAGACATTAGTTAGTTCCAATGACAATAACCAATGAATTGTAAGGTAAGGCTAAGGTAGTGTTGAAAAAATAACTTAGAATCGGGTTAAACTGAGATAACCCATAACTAACAGAGGAGTCTTCGGACGAGCAACGAGAACGATAAATCCCAGTGATCCTAACAAAGAGTTCGGTTCGAAATTCCTAGCACATGAGGAAAGACGGCGAGTAAAAAGCCGACGTACAAATCGCAATGAACATGAGGACAGTAATGTAAATAATGCATCTCTGAAATGTTTAACACTTCAGGATGAATCGCAGAGAAGTGTCCGACAAAATCAAGCAATGGCTATCTACAAACATGTTTTAAGTAGGGAAAGATTTTGCACCGGATCAAAGTCTATGAGTATCATATCTGTTGTGGATTTTATTTAGAAAACCACACAATATATTAATAAGACAAAACTGATTTGAGAGGAAAAATGGAAGTATATTGAAAAAAGATATACAACCTGTAGACGGTTAGTAGATTCAGGAATATTTGTTAGTAGGAGTCAAATATATACAAAGAAGTAAGTCCGTGTAATAAGTCTATATTTTTTCTGTCCAACAGTTAAACTGCTCTGACAAGCACTACAACTCTAACAACAACATCTCTCTAAGCCACTTACAGACACCCTCTTTCTCTGTAGGCAGGATTATAAGTACACCTTAGACGATTCCATTGAGTGAATAAAAAGATACGCTCCCCAACATTATCGAACAGGAATGGGTATGACGTCAAAGTATTTCTTCTTGGAGATTTATTAGCTTAAAAAATACTGGAATCAAGTATGTCTAGTGTGCTCTTTGATAGATTTTCCTTGATGTGGAAGAAATTATTGGGTTATATCGATGTAGAAGAAATTATTGGGTTATATCGACAAGAAATTATTGGGTTATATCGTATTTGTTGCTCACGAGGATGATTTGACACCTAATGCAATCAAACTTATTATTCTAAATACAAATTCTATTAGAACAAAAACTGGAATAAATTTAACTATGCATAATATAAAATCCTACTTCGTTAACAATAAAAGATGTCATTAAGACAAATCAAATTAAAACAGAAAGCATAAAGGTGGCATTTACTCAGCGGTAGCAATAGACACAAAAATACACAATTAAAATCTCAGGGTTTTTAATAAAATAATATCTCAACACAAAATGAACTTTTACAAATAATTCACTTAATGAATCAATTATTTAATATAAAGAGAATGACTATAATTCCTCTTTAAAAATGTCATTAGTGACACCTGAAATGATAAAATTTCAAATGGGTTCATTTAAATGAAGTCAAACCAAATTAAGTTTTCAAGATTTGCAACATTGATATATTGGCTAGGCAGCGAGCAACCTTCCACGTAAATCCATGTTACAGACACCAGTACAGCACACACAAAACCCACAGTGAAATACTCTAGTGTCTAGGCGAAAACGCATAATCGTCTGTTATAAATGTTTAGTTAAAAGCATTATATTTTAAACTATGTTGTTTGTAAGACTTTCGATTTTATCTCATATTCTGTTGTTAACGTGATCAGCATTTGTTGTCTCATATTCATCTTTTAAACAGCATGTGCCACCTGCATTTGCTTTAAACCTCCAACTTGTGTCACATCCATATGATGTGAACGGGAATGGGCCAAATATTGACCAGTCCCACCAACCGTCGGTCATGATGGCCTCTGGTTGACAACCGACCGATGTCTTTACTTCAATGGGGTAGTACAGCCGAGAAACATTATTCTCCGGACCAGGGCTCTAAATTTTTTCTCAAAAGCATCTCCATCATTGGAGAAGGATAAAACGGAAACTGCACTCTGCCTGAAGAAAGAGACGCGTGTTAAGAGTTGTGTTAATGCCATATACATTGAAGCATATATATATATATATATATATATAAACTATATCTATATACATATTTATACTACATATATATCTATATATATGCATTACATATATATATATATATATATACATAAAACATAAATATATACATAATACATATATATCTTTACATAGACATATAGATAAATATATACAAAATATACATACATATATATATACATTCCTTTTTATTGTTTTCTGCAAACTGAAAGCAAGCGACATTATTGGGCAAGTGAATGTCTACTATCAGTGAGAATTTCACGCAATATCAATGAAAAGTTTCGGACTCAATGTGCTTTTTCATTTTGGTTCCATAATTTTTAACGCAACTGTATGTCCATGCAACAAATATAAAATTACTTATATTAATCTATAAATATATATTCTTCACACACACACACACACACACACACACACACACACACACACACACACACACACACACACAAACGCACGAGCACGCGCACACACACACAAATATATATATATATTTATATATACATACTAAATATATTTAGGTACATACATATATATAGATATATGTATATATACATACATAATACATACACGTATATTTATATGTATACATCAGATATTTCATACTTTTTTGTCATTCTATTTTTATTTACGGTTATATATATACATATATATATATATAATTATTCCGGATTATTTCCGTAAAAACTTTTGTACCAAATTGAAGGAATATTTTGTGGTTTGATGAAATGAGCTAATTTAGCTTATTGAAATTAATTATAATATATAACGACTTTAAATAACCTGCTGAGTTTTCCTTTATATATATATATATATATATATATATATATATATATGTATGTATAATTCTATGAATAATTACATATATACATATACATATTTACATAGTATATATATATATATATATATATATATATAAATATGTTTATATATATTTACAGATGCATATATGCATACACACACACACACACATACATATATATACTTCGTTCTTAATTGAATCTCGTATTTGAGTGGATATTCTTTTATATTTATAATTAAACATTGACTTCATATATATCCATTTGGCGCGATGTCTGATAATTTTTGGGAAACTATCTCACTACTGGTAACTACAACTGCAACTATTATATACCAATAGATATGATGCCATTACATCTGACGTATCCTACCCCTCGAACACAAGACATCACGGTGTGAAAAATTTGAATTGACGTTCACATTTTCTTATTTTTGATAATATATATATTTGCTCTCGTTCGTTTCCTAATGTATTCAAAAACCTAATGAAAGAAAATATTAAGAAATTTTACAAAAACTTAAAATTGAAATATATGTATCTGTTAAAACTTTTTCATAAAATATACAGGGTGGCCTATAAGTCACTTTACGTTTTAAAAATTAAATAACTTTTTTCTATTGATATATTTTTTTTCGGAATTATTAAATAGAATCTTTGGACATTTTTGGTATAGATAAGTTTACAAGATAACAACGAGTGAAGATAATTGAATTTTACTTTGAAAATAGACGGTCAATTTTTGCAACGCAAAGATTTTATATGCGCCATTTCAATGTTCGACATCCTCCTAGTAGGCCTGCAATAATGAACTTAGTGACGGATTTTCAAGAGCAGGACTCTGTAAAAGATAGGTCTAGACGTGGACGAGGTCACTCAGTATGTACACCTGAAAATACTGAAGATGTGAGAACCCAACCATATCCACTAA
The DNA here is from genome assembly GCA_037127315.1 of Ascarosepion bandense. NCBI lineage: Eukaryota > Metazoa > Mollusca > Cephalopoda > Sepiida > Sepiidae > Ascarosepion > Ascarosepion bandense. Next base: position 108,567 of record JBBBDQ010000258.1, read on the forward strand.
GGCGTGCTCAAGAACTTGGCATTTCACGGAGATCTCTGCAGCGCATTGAAAGAGAATTGCACATGTATGCCTACAAGGTTCAATCTTTACAACCAGCAGACTTTCAGAAATGATTAAATTACGCTGTCAGGTTTAGGAAACTGCAAGAAACGACAATGAGTTTATTCAAAAGTTGATCATGGGATATGAGGCTCATTTCCATTTGAATGGGTATGTCACTAAGCAAAATACCAGATTCTGGGGCACCAAAACTCCACGCCAAGTTCATGCAAGTCCAGTGCACCCAGTAAAAGTCACAGTATTATGGAGAATAATCTCAGAAAGGGTTATTGGGCCCTTCTTTGAAGATGCGAATGAAAATGCTGTGACTGTAACTGCTGAGAGATATAGAGATATGCTATTGAATGTTGTTCAACCTCAGCAAACATGACAGGGTATTACTGGCAACAAGATGGAACAACTGCACAGACAGCTAGAGCCACAATGCAGTTGCTAACTGCGATGTTTCAAGATAAAAATCTCTCAAAATTCTGATTTTGAATGGACTCCACGTTCACCTGATTTCACAGCACCAGACCTTTGGCTTTGGGGATATCTTAAAGACAAAGTGTACGCAAATAAGCCTCGAACCTTCCAAGAACTTAAGGCAAACATATTACAGGAAATTCTTTCCCTACAACCTCCGGTGTTAAGAACTGTTATGAAGAATATCTCAGAAAAAGCTCGACATTGCGAAGCTGAAAATGGAGGCTACTTAAGAGACATTATCTTTCGTAATTAAGTCAGAACAAATGTCCACATTCTAAACTGTTTAATAAAAAAAGAATTAATTAAATACACTCACTAAAAAACAGTTGTTACATTTTCAAACTGTAAAGTGACTTATGGGCAACCGTCTCTCTCTCTCCCTCTCTCTCTCTCTCTCTCTCCATGTATATATATATATATATATATATAACTCTATCATATGAGTGCATTTCATTTTTTTAAATCTTTACAATATAAATATATTTTCTAACTTTAACTAACCTGAACATATTTGATAAACTTTAAAATAGATCAACGTAATTATGCTTCTACAGGCGCAAGTACGTTTCGGATCATTGACGTGCGTATCATTTCAAATATCTCCAATGTCTTTCAATGCCCCTATGACACGTTTAAAAAGCTTCTCTGCTTTAATAATAACTTCTGCATATACCAATCGTCTTAGGTGTCCCTACATATAAAAATATAACCCTAATTATCTATCTTTTATCGTAGATGCTAAGCAGTGTATTTCGTTTTGTGCTGAGGAAACCGCCCCCAAGATTTGTAAACGTATTTTTGACACACTTTCTATTTTATACACTAATACACACACTCATAAATATATATATATATATATATATATATATATATATATAGATAGATAGATAGATAGATAGATAGATAGGTTTTCAAAACTTATCAATCCAGCTAAGGAGCCGTTGTGAAATTAGAAACATGATCTACAAGCGACATTATCTATAATTATATCCGGTTTTGGTCTTGAAACGAACCTCATTGTATGGTTATGTATACGTGTGTGTGAGTGCGTTTGTAATGTTTTTCGCCTGGCTCTATAAATTATAGTGTTTTATTAGTTTTACCTTGACACTTATGGAGAGACGATGTCACATTCGTACTGTTTATTTTCCTGCTTACCTTCGAGGTATGCTGGTGACGCTAACGTAATTATTATGATCACAACACAAGGTGAAAACTAATGTCATGTCGCTCCAAATGACTGCATTCAAGCAAATATGACACAATATTTTCATCCAGACATCGAACTTTGGACAACAATCAGTTTTTTTGCGAATCGATACCGGCTATACAATATTATACACGTGTACATGTGTTCAGTAGCAGATAGATAGATAGATAGATAGATAGATAGATAGATAGATAGATAGATAGATAGATCAAAACATATCATTTGAAACTTCTGAAATAGAAAATTCTACTTTCAATAGGAAAATATTATCTGACCTTAAATATCAAGACTGAAGTTGTTTGATTGAGAATCATGCATCTCTTTTTTATGTGCCGTGTCCCTTCAGGACGTAGACAATCATCACCTCCATATCTCCCTATCTCTTGTAGATCTTGACACTCCTTCTCCTGTTTCACGTCCATAACTCTGATCCGCTATCCATCTGCTCAGGTTCTTTAAGTATGACACGAGTGGCTTTTTCTTGTCTCTCTTTCCCTCTATCAGTCCCTTGATTATTAGATTCTCTAAGCTCTCTTTCCTCATTGCATGCTTCAGACAAAGGGCAAGAGAATGATATGAATACAGGTTTGATGACAGATGAAAAGGTAGAGTGAGAAAGTAACTAAAAGATACACAGTGGGACGTAGAAAGGATGCGGGAAGGACTGGAGTCAAATGGTTAAGAGATGGCAATTGGCATTACACTTAAATTCCTGGAGGTTGTAGATGTCAGTAAAACAAATATAGGGAAGGTAGTTTCACAGGCAGGAAGTGCGAGAAAAGTGGATGCTGGGGTATAATTGTCAGCTCTATTTGGTAGACTTGACTCTAAAAAAGCGGGACTTTTTGTCAGTCTTATTAATGGGGTAAATTCTTGTGAAGGGAGCACCAATGACGCATGATTTTCTGAGCAGACGCCACGAAAATATTTGTAGAAGAGACAAAAGAAGCCACATTTAACTGGTGAGAAAGTGACTGGTTTCGAGCTACCAGGTCTAGACCGAACACATTACAGATTCTCCTTTGGAGTCTGTCGAGAACACTGCAATGAACACCGGATCACCGGACCAAATATGACAAAAGTATTCTGTGCACGGTCGGATGGTTGATATGTATATGTACAAGATTGATTCAGTTGGATAAAATTATTGGCCCGACACGGTAACCCATCCTTCCTACCAGTGGATTTAGCTATTGATTCAATGTAACTTAGATTCAGCTGACGCTTTTGGTCAAATGACGGACTTTTTCAAGGCAATTGAAATGATTATATTTTATTTTATTTTTATCAGTACAAACGGATTGATGTAATATATTTTCTTGACCCACATAAATATGATTGTCGTCGGAGGCAGTGACCGACAAAAGTATGACTACGTCAAAGGTAGCTGGTATCAAATGAACATAATGTATTTCTCTAACCCGACAGAAATATGATTCCCGTTAAAAACAATGACAAATAAAATTGTTTACGTCAAAGTCAGCAAGCTTGAAAGGGAAAATATAAACAATGACAAACAAAAATCTGATGACGTTAAAGGCAACCTGCGTCAAAGTAAATAATCCACAAAAATGATTAATAGATGCGCCTAGACATATATGATGAAATTAAGTGGAAATTAAGAGTCGCGTTTTTCGAACCAAAGTAGAACAATGAGAGGACGAAGAGACAACGCAGAGAAGAGAGAAAAAGAGAAGACAACTATCGCTAGTCAACTTCCTCGTATGTGCGTGAATCCCTCTAACTACCACTTCACACAACCGTCATCGTCGGAGAATAGAAATATAAGTTTATATTTTTATATATACGTGTTTTGTGTTTCTCATTTGTCGATCAAGACTACTGTTGTTTACAGTAGTGTCAGCGGCTGTACATAACACTTAGATATATTAAGAAACTCGGCCAACTCCAACAACAGGAGGAATGTCAATGTCTTGCAGAACAAACGTGATACGTTGATTTGCAAGACTTAAAGAGCGAACATTCACAATAAAAGCTTGACTGTCAGGGTTCAGATAAATAATCACAGAGACTTGAGTTTAAGAATGTCTTGAAGGTGAGCAGAAAGGGAAAATTTTCTCATGGTCTCGTATCATGTTTTCCGTTTGTCATTTTGCAATTGTCAAAAAAAAAAGCTTCGGTTAACCTGGTGATTATGTATAATCGTCTTGGAATCGGATTTTTTTTTTTTGAGTAACAAAGAATATTTTGTTTTTGTTTATAGATACATTGAGCAAAATAATATAATTTCGATTGTCCTTCAAAAGTTCGTCATTTTAAAGCAGGTGTGATGAGAGTTTCGAATGTAGAGTGAGGAAGGAAGAAATAAGATACACGGGGTGATTTAGAAAGAACGAAGAAAAGACTAGAGTCAAGAATATAAGAGATAGAGAATGATATTGTATTTGAATTCCTACAGTATCGGCTGCATTTGGTAGATTTGACTGTAGAAGGATGGGACCTTGTTTCCAGTTTGGTTGCTGGAGTAGATTACTAAACGACACTAGATCAGTACGGCTAGACTCCGATTGCTTTTAATCCAGGATTAAAACCCAATTGAATTGGCGTCAGTCGGCGGTTCTACCTCTGAGCTATGGGAAAAAAAATTTAGCGCGTGTATTATCATTATACACGCCCGATAGCTGAGAGTGTTCTAATTCATTGCTGAATGAACAATGGGTATTTGCTGACTAGCTACTGAATGACGTAAATCTTTGGTACCATTTTGGTAAATGTATTAGTTTTGTTAATTTTATGCCAGAATTGAAGTATAGCAGTATACTTTTCTGACAACAGTTTATTATCTTTGAGATGCGGAAACCAGTTTGATGCATCTTCGTTATAACTGCATGATGGATGATAGAACATCTTAAGCATTGTCATTTTAAAAAAAGGTAATTATAAAAAGGTAATTATAAAAAGGTAATTATAAAAAGGTAATTATAAAAAACGTAGTTCAAAAGTAATAAGAGTTAATGAAAAGTTTCTAGGCAATCAGAGAAAATTTCAAATTTCCTCTCGTTTCTTAAATTAAACATTCAATTAATTCTGTAAAATATAACTTTAATTATTACAGAATATACAAAAGGTCATAGGGTGCAGTTATTGATTAGTATTTCTGCTATCGGCTCGAATAGTTAACTTAATTCCTAATTACATTAATTGGGACATATTTCAGATTTACTATTTTGGAATCCTATTCGAATTCCAGTTGAATTCATTGCATTCACTTACTCGCAAATACCCTTAAGAAAGGTATTCATCCGTCTCTTCCTTCCAGTTATGGGTTAAATAACAGAACAGATTGGGTTCTATAGCCTTGGTCGGCAACCAGTCTACCGCAGAAAGCAATGGCAACCTACTGCGGGATAATCTTCTGCCCAGTCAGTCATGTTTCTTTCGAGACATGATCGCCCAAGCGTGTTTGACGTATGGCACTTAACTGACTGAATTCGTTTTGGAGCAAATCCCAAAGCTCTTGAAAATCGCGTGTCTTTCGTTGGACGCATTTTTTTAAAAATTTAACTACAATGAAAATTATATTGAGTCAGGAATTTGTTCTCACCCATCTTTCAAAATTCTAGCATCTTTCTACCCATACAATATTTTTATTGCCTGTGAAGTGTGATAAAGATCACCGTCATACCGAAAATTTTATACATCTTCGTTTCCTGGTAGAAGATTAGACCGTGTTAAATTAAAATTGTTTTCGATTTTCAGGTTTCCTTCGTTTACTTGTTTTCTTCTACCACCACTTTTAATGCAATTTCACACCATTACCATTACGTGTCCTGCAAAATTTCATACCGTGTCAGTTGTATATTTTACACTGCTCTTTTTCCCCACCAGTTTTCCTGCACACAATTTCTTTTTGCAACAGGCTGACGCGTGTTGACATCATCACAATATTTAGTATTTCTGAAGTTCTCGCTGACATTTCTGTCGAGAGTTACAAACTGTAAGTTCCGTTGTATTTTGAAAACCAATCAATGCAATTTGAATAGGCTGATTTCTTTGAAAAATAATATGACAACACTCCTACTTCGCGAGTTAATATTTTTAATTTTTTTTAATAAATTTTCTTTAATTTCATATGACTTCATAGTAAACAATACTTTTTATATTTTTTCTTTCTTTACAGCACCGGAGAAAACATTATAAGGATTCCTAAGTCTTGAGATGGAGATATACGCAAATATTTCTTCCTGGAACCAAATTCCACCTTTTTTTATTCGTTCGGATTTATGAATTGTTTGTATTTCACGCAAACGCAGATGGGTAGGGGAACAGAAACTCGATTCTTGTATATTAAAAAATAAAGAACATATCTAAAATAATTGAAATTTGAATAAATGTGTTTTTGTTATTTTAATCGTTAATTTGATTTTAAAATTGTGGAAGTATTTTGTATGTAAAAAAAATTCCAAAACTACTGAAAATTTATTCTACTAAGCCACCCACGATCGGTCAACGTATGTCTTATTTTGAAAAGTGTGACCGGCGGATGGACTAAGAGAAGTCACTTCATTATATATAGATTCTCTTGAATTAGAATGTATATCATCACTAAACATTGCATTTTCTACTTTCTAGGTGTTTTATAAAGCACTAAAATATTCACTTCCGATGTTTTTTATTTTTGGTGAATGATGTTTTTTTCTATATGCGCTAATTCAAGTTGTTTCTTCTTAATAATCAACACGTAATGTATCAACTGAAAACTTACTGTTAAGACTGCATTTACTCTTCACGTCTCTTTTCAATCAAAAATCGTTAATTTCTAATAATTGGTTTTAATTTATCTTCTCGAGGAAAAGGCGACAATTTACAGTTATTCTAGCTTTACTATTGAAAAACGAAGCATAAAATAAATATTGTTACTAATACAAAGAAGTGATTGAAAATAGACGTCAACATGAAATGGAAATTCAGAGTAGATATGCAATTTATATTTCATTAATTTATACAAGTTTAGCAACTTAAATTTTTTCAAAGTAAGACAAGTTTAAACATATAAATGACTAATTAAAATATAAATATAAAACAAGTTCGTATTATTTCGACGATAGTGTGAAAGTTTACTGAAGTATAGAATGGTGATTGAATTCAGTACATTTTTAACCAATTACAGACTGCGGCTTTTAATTCGCTCTAGATTTCTATAGTTTGACAATTGGTAACTATTGTTTTCTTCTTAATCTGTTATTAACATCGAAAATACAGAAGAAAAATGTAATTACTTAGACGGATGATTTGAAATGATTAACTAAGTGCTAGAAAGAGATTTGGAGTCTTGATTGAAAAGAAGGCGAGCAAATAGAATATATTATACAACATTCTATACTTGGTGACACATTCTAATGTGGGACTGTTATTTATTATACTGCTGAGTTCCTTTTATAGGTTGAATTTTTCCAGAGAATATTTCAACACTTCTTCTCCTATGTGCCCTGTCCTTTCAGGACATAGGCGATCATGGATTCCCACGTCTTCCTATCGCTAGTGGCTCTTAGCACACTTTCTCCTGTTACTCCATGTAGCTCTCGTTCCATCATCCACCCGATTAGGTCCTTCAGATATGTTATCCGTTGCTTTCCCCTGTCTCTTTTTCCCGCTATCTGGCCTGTTAGTATTAAGTTCTCCAAGCCCTCTTTCCTCATTGTCCCAGGAACTTCAGCTGTCTCTTCCTGATGCTCAGTATTATTTTCCTTTTTGTTTTCATCATTTCTAAGACCTCATCATTGCTCACATGCTCGATCCATGATATTCGCAGCATCCTTCTGTAGAACCACATTTCAGTTGCTTCAAGTTTTTCCTTCATCTCTGATAATATTGTCCAGCATTCACTGCCATATTAAAGAACTGACAACACATAACAATCCAGTACTCTCTTCTTTGTTTCTAGCGAAATTGTCTTGTTTCTTAATAGTAGTTCAATTACCCAACACTGTAACGATATATAAAAATGTGTATATAATCTTCCTCTCGACCATAATGATAACATTAAAAATAAGATTAAATAGCAGAAAATATATTAGTTAAACCAATATTAATTTAGTCTGTATCTTCCACAACCTGAAAGATAAATGCTGCACATACCGACAGATATAAACAGAACAGAAACACCGACCCGTATAGAAATTTACATTGTTAGATTTAATGTTATTTGCAAAATAAGTCTAACGGTGCGTACAATAAACATGACAGCTTCTCATACCATAAAGCAAATAAAAAAGAAGAATACAACTAAAGGAGATAAATAAAAGTATTAAGGAAAATCTCAGGAAAAAAATATTGTGGATAATGTAGAATACAAACAGAAATTATGGCAAGAAAAAACGTGCGATATTTACCCAGAAGACAGTAAAAATAAAGGAATAACCTTATGTTCTTAAGGCTCAAAGTAATATATCAAAATCAATTATATATTTGCAACTATATATAAGGCACAAACATAATGAATATGTCATCTTTAAAAAAATAAAGAAATGAAACAATAATATATAATAAATTAATGAATAAAAACTAACTTACAAAGAGACAATTAAGCCAGTTTATACAGAGCAATGAAAAGTAAGTACGTAAAAATGTCGTTACCTCACCAAATTATTCCATTTATACAAAGAAATGATCCCGAAAGAAGTGAAAGACTTACCAGGATTTATTATTATAGACACAATACTAACAACATAAGACATGCAGATATCAGAGCATTGATCGACGCTGTAAGTAAACTGCGGGACCTCCGAAAGAATGCTGTAAAAGTAAGTGATAAGATCAGTGATACGTGATACGTGATTTATTTCATTCATATCATACAGTGATAATAGGTTTAAAACAGTCAGTCAGTCAAATGTCATACGTGATACACGCTTGAGCGATCATATCTCGAAAGACACATGACTGACTGGGCGGAAGATTATCCCTCAGTAGGTTGCCATTGCTTTCTGCGGTAGACTGGTTGCCGACCAAAGCTATAGAATCCAATCTGTGCTGTTATGTAACCAATAACAGGAGGGAAGTGACGGATTAATACCTTTCCCAAGGGTATTTGCGCGTAAGAGAACGCAAGGAATTACACTGGAATTTGAACTCGGTTCGCCGATTTCTCGTTCCCAGCCGATATCCATTGCACCACAACGCATATCCAAGTGAGAAGATAGTGCGTTCAAGTCAACACATTTTAAGAGGACAAAAATATAGTTTCAACAAGTAAAAACAATCCAAGAAGACAATTACGTATTAAAGATATCAAAACTGAAGCAAGTGAGAACATGTAAAGACCTAGGAATTGTTTAAAAAGAGAATAGAAAGTGTTTCACCGAAAAGGCAATGTGTATTTAGATAGAGAAAAAGGCCTTCTGAAAGCTAACCAAAAAATTAAGAAACGTGGAATGTTCATTTAAAACAAGACAAAGAGTAACAAACTGCTCTGTTTCTTTATATGACAATTATTGCGGGACGTGTGTTCACGTTTAATTTTACCCTGGCTTCAAAATTCCTTGTAGCCCAGTAGATACACTGGTCATGACGTTTCATGCAGTAGAAAACTTGCTAGCTTTCAAACGACATAATTTATCAAGATAATATTCCTTCTTTCATTTGTACTCGTTCCTCGATTTAGACACATACTTCTAGGGCGCATTGTGAATCCATAGGAAGAAAAAACAAAAAGTTTTATTTAAAGTGATTCTTTAGCAGCAAATGTCCGAAATTTTTACTCATTTTGATTTTCCTCGTGCTGAGAATTTAATGGTCCGGAGTTCTGATATCAACGCTGCTTATATATGAAGAGGGGACTTGAGGCAACGGATATTTGGTTCTACAGAAGAACACTGGGAATTTTATGAAATGAATATGTGAGTAACGAGGAAGTTCTAAAAAAAAAGAACGATTTTGCTAAGATTTAAAAAGGACATGAATAAAAAAAAGATGGCATAGCAAAACTGACACTCAAATGGTATATTGATGACAGTAGCGACAGAGGAAAACAGTAAGTAACATTTCTGAAGTGCGTTTGCAAATGGGTGGTACACTTAAGAAAAAAACAAATATTACGAAGAGGAAAGAAATTCGTGAAGTGTCAAGAATAGACACACTAGATATAAAAATTAATTCTAAATTATTTAGAATTTAATCAGTACCGGATTTAATAATAACAATATTTTCATGAAAAACGTGTTTAATGAACAAAAAAATAAATTGCCTAAATGAAATGTCATATAATCTAGTAAGATTTGTTCATGAACACGTATAGCTTAAAATATATTCGAGCAAAGAGTGACAAATAAGTTTATAATTTACGATGGATAACCCACCCCAGTAGGTATATGTGAAGAATGTCGTTTTTCCGACTATCACTAATAGAGACAACTTTGAACATGACTGGCGCCTACAAAATTAAAACAAAGAATATCCTTGTTGTTTTCCTTATTAAGTATGAAACATCGAAACCCGAATGCGTACTGGAATAGCAAGAGGTGCGTTCTAAAAGAAAATCACAATACTAAAATATAAATGAAATTTAATTAAAAACATCAATCCTGGTAGTGAATTCTGGCTTATCACTTTTGCAGATGAAATGACAAGAGGAAATAACGATTTGGTTCTACGGAATGAATTTAAAAGTTCCATGGACGCAGCATATAAACAATAAAAATGTATTTATATGCAAATCTATACAATATAAATAGCAGTTGATACAGCTGGAGGCTAAAGTAATCCTAGCTTTAGTTAAGACTAACATTCTTTAAATATTAGCCCAACCTCAAGGATGTGCGTTGTGGTACAGTGGATATCCACTCGGAACGACAACTCGGGGAACCGAGTTCGAATTCTAGTTGAGTACGTTGCATTCACTTACGCGTAAATACCTTTGGGAAAAGGTATTAATCCTTCCAGTTATGGGTTAAATAACAAGCCAGATTGGGTTCTATAGCCTTGGCTGGCAACCAGTCTGCCGCAGAAAGCAATGGCAACCTACTGCGGGATAATCTTCTGCCCAGTCAGTTATGTGTCTTTCGAGACATGATCGCCTAAGCGTGAATCACTTATGACATTTAACTACAGGGTTCCCCACCCTCAGATACTAATTCTCTCTCTCTCTCTCTCTCTCTCTCTCTCTCTCTCTCTCTCTCTCTCTGAGTTAGTTTATGCCACGACATCTTAGGTATTTCCAAAGAGGGAAAAGCAGTGGAGGCTTGGGAACTTTTCTGCGGTGTGGCCAATTGACCCTCTTCAAACCTCGACCTTGTATAACACTTGGTTGCGACGTGGCCGAAAATCCAGATATTACTAATTCTGACTATGAAGTCGAAACTGCTCGATAAATAGTAGTGAATACATTTTGCTAATTAGTTTACAACATTCTGTGCAGTGTTTTTTTTTTTTTTTTTTGCTTCAGATATTAACATGGGCAAAATACTAAGCCCGAAATGCTAAATGTATATAGTCAGATCCATGAAACAGATAAAATAGGGAATAATTGGTACCTAACATATGAAAACTTTCACAAGCATACTGCGGATTAGGATTTTGATATTCGTATAAATTACGTGTTGTCTGCTGTATACGAGGTTTTCAGCGAATGTACAAAATATGAAGAAGCCATTAAAATTCTAGTGAGAGATTTTGTCCTAGAGATATATGCCAAGGATTTACTTCCAACCATAACTAAACAGTCTTGCATCAATATCTTCAAGCATTGCACGTTCTGACAACGGATGTTACCGTTCCAGCTTGCAACGAGGAAGCCTTCAGAAAATGCCTTTATCCCAGTTTATCCGCACTTTTTTTCAGAAGTGACTTCTTGAAAGCAAAACTTTCACCCTCACAGAAGCTGGAAAACAAGCGAAAGCTGTTGAAAGAGTTATTCTAAGTAACGAGGTCTATTTTGCTCATACACATACAAGTTATCTAGCAGCGTCGGTATCGGAATCCCGGAAAATCAAAACGAGGAAGACTCTCAGGCATTTGCTGCTAACGAATCCCCTTAAAAATGTTTTTCTCTGGATGCACACGGCAACCTAAAAGTAAGTGTCTGGCTTAGAAACGAATACAATTAAAAGAAAGAAGGTTATCTCGATAAATTATGTCATTTGAAAGCTAATAAGTTTCCTACTGCATCACCCGCCATGGCCAGAGTAACTACTGGGCTACGATGTTTTTTAGAGACGCGGTAAAATGAATCTTAAACACAAAATACCGCGCAAGTAGAGAAATGAGGAGAGATTAATAAGGAAAGAAATAAAAACCTGCTAGATCTTCAACTATATCTCAGTGAAGAACATTAGCAGTGGCAAGGATAAAAAATGAAATAAAATCACTCATTGATTATTCAGAAATGATATGTCGTTTTATCTTAACAACTGTCAACAGTGGATTCAGAATAAAACGATGCATAGTACGTATTCTAAGGTACAGAGTAACATCAAGTACCACTATATAAAGCTGACAGCTGTTACACGGCTTTTAAAGCCGTTCGTGAAATGTATAATTTCAAAATGAATGCTGTTAGCTATCAAAAATCGAGTTGTTTGGTTTGAAAGAATTTTGGATGATAAAATTAAAAGGCCTAATGGGATTATTTGCGCATATAAATGATGTCACCAGTTATAGAGCCAATGAAAGAGAACAATCTCACCTTAATGAGTATATATGTGACAACAGAGTAACGAAAATAAAATTCTAGACAGTGGCGATTCTACGGGGTTGGGCTTTCCAGAATTTTGGCTGGCCCCTAGGTTGCCCCCACCATTTTATAAGCTTCAAAAACTTTTAAACTAATCTTTCACTGATTTCGATAAGATTTGATCTTCAGCACTTTTCTCGTTTCGTTTTCCTTTGCGTTTAGATCTTTATGGACACATCCAGAGACAAGTATAAAAGAAAATTAAACATAACAAACAAATAGATAGAAACAGACATATTGTAAGGGAGGGAAAGAGATTTAATAGTCATATTTTTATATCTGAAGGAATTCGTTAATTTGTGTTATATCTCGGGAAGGAATAAAAGGAAAGAATAATACTTGACACTGAAGATAGATTAGAAGAGATTTATAATACCACAGTACAATAAACCAATAGACGTACAATAACAATGTATGGTAACAGGAATAACGATCAAGTAGAAAATGTCTCTGCCTATGACCTATGCTCCCGTCTAGTGACGTATGCTTCCGTCTAGGGACGTATGTTCTCGTCTAATGACGTATACTGTATTTACCAACCTTCCCACGCAAGGCTAGATGTGACACAAGGTCTATTTATTGTGGGTCTTCCCGGCCATATAGCCAGGCGAAAAAAATGTCTGTCTATTTTTCCCCAGTCGTGATTCTCCCCTTCGGCGAAACCACGACTGGGTTAGTGCTCTCTGCTCGGAAGCAGAGAGCTGACAGTGCCATAGAATCGTCAGTCTAGAGACGTATGGCCACCGTCACAGTCTTTTATAGACTGGAACATATCCATTACGGGGTAGGATAGGATATTCCTCTACAACAATTTAAAATAATGTCCCCAAATTGATATGCAGATACAGAGGAAGTCAGAGATTCAAGGGCGAGTAAAAGAATTGGTCCGTAATTTTAGAAATAAAAAACAAAACAAGAAAACAATTTCATAAACTTTTAGTTATCGGTCAGTCAGAAGAGACCAAAAAAATGTCAACCCCCAAAATAATCAGCCATCATTCACAGGATAATCAAAAATACCTTTTTCACCTCTTCTTAAAAGCAAAATCATAACGGTTAAAATATTTGGTAACAAAATGAAAAAACAAAAAAGAAATAAAGTACTTTTTTTTATCTCTCTTTTACCTACCTCCACTAAATCGCTGAAAAAAAAAGCATAGAAAGAAGAAAAATGTCCCTAAACTTAATAAAATATTGATGTTATTATTAAGGGCAAATATCAAAGTATATGTAATTATTTATAAAAATATTTCATATTTTCTAACACGTTAGAAATTATGTTAAAAATTATTGTTTTGATTTTCATTAGCTGGTAAATAAATCGTTACGAGGATTATGATTTTTTTTTCATTGAAATAAACATTTATTTGGAAATTCTTTCAAAAATCAAATAAATGTCGGATTCTAGTGAAATTTTCAAAACATATTTACAAATGAATGAAATTATTTTTTAATTACTATTTTCAAAAAATCTAGGTAAAATATTGTGTATTTTCATTTGTTAACCCCCCGACACAATTTCATGAAATTTAAGAAATCAAATTTTGTGGGCAAAATTAGTTTAATTAGTTAAACGCAGGACTCATTGGCGAATGTAAATCTTTTATTTTTTCAACCATTTGTCTTTTTTTCTGAAAATCTACTCTCAATAGTAAAATAAAAAATGGGATAAAACTATGATATTGTTAAAATAGATAAACTTTTAATTTTTAAGAAACAATATTAATTAAGGATATTATAATCAGAATAATTTTTTTCATCAATAATATAATGTGGAAAGAACTGTTTTCATTTTTTTAAATTATAACAATTTCTAAAGTTTTAAACATATTTTTAAAATATATCAAAATCTTCTAGATATTATTTAATAAACAAAAATTGGAAAAATTAATATATATCATCCAGCCATCATATTTTTTTAGTTATTTTTGTGTGCACATTAAAAGTCATGTGTTTCACGGTTTCTTCCCTTTACAAGGAAAACGTTTTGGACAAATATGTTACTTTTGATCACCATAGACACTCAGTTAATCTCGAATGTGTCTTTTGTCACATGTCAAATCATACAGGAAAAGTCAGAATAATCAACCTTCTATGATTAAGAAATAGTTTAGTTTAAATTTTATGATATAAATTGGTTATACTTTTACAATATCTTGGCAATTTTGAAAAATTTCTGAAAATGGCGTGTTACCTGTATATATTTTATTTTTGCAAGATTTTTAAAACCGAGAATTAACTTTTCCGTAAAAATCTGTTGGCCGAAAAATATTCTTAAAATTTTAAAAACTTAGCATTTTAGTTTCCAATCGATATAATTTTTGTTTGAAATACGCCAGAGTATTTTGCTGACGGGAAAAAGTAAATTTAATCATGTAGCTTTCAACTAAAGCTAAAGAAATAGTTTCAAGAAACCTTTTTCATTAGTAAAAATTAAAATTAACAGTTATTTATAGAATATGAGTGGTAGTAACTACTCTTCATAGTAATTTCGTCAAAGTGAATACCGGTGAATGAATTGTCCCTCTGTGAATTATCCTGTTACCGACTCTACCCTGAGTTCAACCATTCGAACAAGCTTACATTTTGAGGAAGTAGTGGCTTAAATTGACTCTGCTCTTTAAGAAATAAATTTCTATGAATACTGATGTAAAATAATTTACATTATCTTATTTTAAAATCTCGAAAGATAAGTAAAATCTAAGAAATATAGCATGTAATTATACTTGGGTTTGCCTCAATGCAAATATCTTATTTGATGTTTTGTTTCGTTTCCGGATCATGAAGAAATTATATTATTTAAATTATTTCCATATTTCAATGTGGCATCTTGATCACACTGTCGGAATTTACTGAAACAATTTTTCTTATTGATTTTGGTGCATTATTTTATTTTCATATTTATTTTTTCTCACATTTATTTTTGTGCTTAAAAAGGTTTTATAGAGGAAAAACGAGCAGGCAAATCACGCCGTTCTGCTGGTATTGACGTTAGTGTTAACCCAGTGATATTATTGTGAATTTAACTTCTCTTGTGTTGTATCAGCTTGAGAGTGGAAAAGAGGAGAAGAATAGATTAGAACACCATCATTATAAACGAATATTTATTTCGTTTAATTTAGTGAAGAAATATATTATACCCACACTTATTCCTAAATTGTGTATATCATAGTACTTTAGTATGAAAAGGAATACACTTCTTGATTTTGCCCCCATCCTCTTCTGAAAAATAGCGACCCCTAAGTGCCCTAGCACACATTTAAAATTATACACTGCTTTTAGGCTATAAAGTAGGTAAAGGGAAATTTAGACCAGATCTTTAAAGGATGCAATAACTCTCTCTTCCATAGATATAAAATCTCAGAGAAATGTTCGCTTACTACAATCGTTGGATCTCAAACTATTCGCCGAAGATTAACACGCTAAATACCAATGCTATATACACCTGCTTATACTTACCTGCTAGAATAAAATGTTCTTTCTACTATTTGAAAAGGGAATTAGAAAGAGCTGTCGTGCAGGCTCCAGTTGATGAATAACCCCATAAAATTGAAACTGCCGACATGGACATAGCTGCGACGTTAAATCAAGAGTGGCATTCTAGTCCACAACTCTAAATCTCTCTGAACAAAACCACACCCTAGTAGAGAAAGAAGCGTACGCAATCATCGAGAAAATCAAGGAAAGAAGTATTTACCTGAATGGTAAATATATTCTTGTCACGAAACAAAGCTTCTATCCTACATTTTCGATAAGCATAAAGCTTCGAAGATTAATAACATCAAAATTCATTGCTGGCATATTGAAATTCCTACTTAATTCATTGCCTTCACTTACGCGCACATACCTCTATTCCTTCCAGTTATGGGTTAAATAACAGGACAGATTGGGTTCTATAGCCTTGGTCGGCAACCAGTCTACCGCAGAAAGCAATGGCAGACTACTGCGGGATAATCTTCTGCCCAGTCAGTCATGTCTGTTTCGAGACATGATCGCCCAAGCGTGTATCACGTATGGCACTTAACTGACTGACTGAATATAATAGTTAGAAACATGATTAAAGGCTTCTACAGGGCATAACGTGGGGGATCGGTTTTCTATTGTTATGAAGTAATAAACTGATCCCCCACTAGCTATGAGTCAAATAACAGGACAGATTGTGTTCTATAGCCTTGGCTGGCAACCAGTCTACCGCAGAAAACAATGGCAACCTACTGCGGGATAATCTTCTGCCCAGTCAGTCATGTCTGTTTCGAGACATGATCGCCCAAGCGTGTATCACGTATGGCACTTAACTGACTGACTTACAAATAAGTTATCAATTATTGAAGGTGCATCACAAACGCATGGCCAGATGCGATAAGGAAAGTAATTTTCATTCCAATCGTAAATATTGACCTTAAAAATGACATAATAATCGATGTCATTCTGGGGTATCAAGAATGTTGCACTTTATCAGGTCGAGAAATTTGTCCTACTCAACGGAAGAAATAAAGTGAATGAAAAAGTTAATGTTTGTGCCGTAGAAAAGCCATGACCTGTGAGAGATGACGCCAAATTATTCAAAGCACTCAACCATTCGAAAGATTGAATATAGATTTCCTAGGACAGCTTCCATCTAATCGAGGAGAAAACTAGTATTTATTGACTATCATTGATGAATACAATTGTTTCCTTTTTGCTTTTGTGTAAATAGACATACTCATTGCAACTGTCTTGTCTAGCTTAAGTAAATTTCTTTGTACATTTAATATGCTAAGTTATATCACCTATGATAGAGGACCTATTTTTATGGAGATGGAGGTAAGATTTTTTTTCAAGAGAAAGAAATAGCTACTAGTAGATCTACTCCGTATAATATACGGGGAAATGGTCAAGTAGAGAAACTGAACGGAGCTCTGTGGAAGACGATCAACTTAGCTTTCATATCAATAGTTTTATATGCGCATAAATGGGAAACAGTTTTATCTGACGCTTTCTACTCAATTCGTTCCTTACTGTAAAGAGTCATGAATTTTACACCCCATGAACTGTTTGTTTTCTTATACGGGAAAATCTATCTCCGAAAGATCCGTTCCTTCCTGATTGTCGATTCCTTGGAGAATGTTCATAAAAAATACTACTTTCAGAACAATGAGTACAATACATCTATACGAAAAGTTGAGCTGACTCAAGCGAATGCATATAATGCTCTTGTTAGCTTACAAATGGTGAATTGTTTCTCTAAGTTACATCGCTTCTGTTGGGAAATGAAACAACAATATTCGAAACTGAAGCTGTTATAATTATCTGAATTATCCCTATACCGTATTCGGTTAGAAATAACATATCAATATTAGAATAACATATCAATATTAGAAGATATCACAACCAGTCTAGTGATTCAACTGCAAAAGCTGAACCGGGAACCTGTAACTTCCATGGCCTAAAGACTGCAGAAAGGTTCTCGCAAATCCTCTAAGGGCTTCTAAGCATAACACCATAGAAACTAAATGACTCATTATTGTTCATTAGAAATAGATAATTGTTAGGGCGCCGCTCCTATTTGACTACAAATGGACTGTTCCCATTGCTATATATAGCAATGGTGGATTCTCTACAGGAGGAGTCGTAGAGAGTCACTTTGACGTGTTTTTTGTCATTTTACGACTTCTCTGACCTCTGCTTTGTTTCAGCTTGGACTGTTTGTTGAAAATATTTTTTATTTGGACTGAATTTTTGTACACAACAGACCTTTCTTTGTACCGATAAGTTTATTTTTATTTTATTTTTCGTTTTCTTGCTTTGTTGTTTTATTTTTATTTTTTGTTCTAGCTTTTTGTATTTTATTTTCGTATTTTTTGGCGGCCATATTTGTTTTTGTTTAGGTCGGCCGTTTTCTTTTTATTTTCTGTTTTCATTTTTCAGTTGGTCTTCTTAAGTGCCAGATTTATTTTTATTTAAAAAAAAAAAAAAATTTGTTAATAGTATCTTTTATTTTATTTGTTGACCAGAAACTGATTATATAGCTGTTTGTTTTCCTCCTTTTGCTTTTTCAGCCCATCCCCTTTTGCGAAGGTAGCCTTTAGGCAACTCTTCGTTTGTTTTTTTTGTTCATTTGATTTATTTTTTCGTATTTGTTTTTTGTGTAGTTTGTCCGACTCTTTGTCAAGTTTTATTACACTTGTAAAGTTTATTTTTAACCCCTCTCCTTATTTCGTTTACGGGAGTAGCCTTTTAGGCAAATCTTTGCGTGTCCTATTTTTGTTACATATTTTAAATTATTTTGTATTTTATTGTAATTGTAATAAGTTTATTGTTTGTTTGTTAAACCTCTCAAGAGGTTAATTTCCTTTTTTAAAAAAAAGGATATTGTTATTATATTTTGGCCGCTAAAGGCTAGTCTGTTTGCTTTCATTTGTTTGCCGTTTGTCTTCATTGGTATTTGTCTGCAAGGTTAATTTGTATAACCCCCCCCTTTTCCCCCCCTTTTTCCCCCTCCTCATTCCCCTATTTAGTTACGGGGGAGAAAAAATATAATATTGTTTCCTGGTAGTTAGGAATTGAAAAATGGCCGACTCAAGTCGGTCGTTTAAAAAAAAACTCAATTTTGACCCGCCCTTTAAGGGCCCCCCAGATAAAGATAAGGAAGCTTATCCCCCTCTTACGAAAAATGTGACCAAAAATATGGTGGCCGAGAACGGCCAAAAGACTTCAAGTGCTGAAAAGGATAAAAATGCCAATGACAATACCAAGGATGCTGAGGCCGGGGAATCGCCCTGTTGCTGGAAGTCCCCACCGAATTGCGTCATAAACATTGCGGAGTTTCTGGAGAGGGCTAAAGGTTTCGATCATCTTATGAAAGATGACGGACTTTTGGAAAACCCCCAGGAATTACAAAAGTTTGAAAAAAGAATGGTGTCGGTCTTCGTGGTGGACAAGCGTACGCGCAAAATTTGTCGCTCCACGAAAGACACAGTGATTCGAACACTGGTGTCCCTAGGGGTTAAGCCCCAAAGGGTTATAAGAGGACCGATCTTCTGCATGTGGGACGTACTGCTACCCACACCTGAAGATTGCTTGGAAGTAGTGAGCAAGGAATTGATCACTAACGACCTAATAATCAGGACAGAATATGAAAGCCGAAGGAGGACCAGCGTAGCAGTATATGAGGTTCCTCCTCAGGTTGCCGGTGAACATCTGGCGTCCTATTTTAAGAAATATGGCCAAATATTGGCAGCCTCATCCGACAACCTGAACGGGGGATGGACGTTTGATTTAATGATGGATCGAGAGGCCTTCGATTCCATCCCCAACTGCTTGGACTATTGCGGCCGGAAAATGCCGGTCGTAGTGACCGGCCGAAAACCAGCTTGCTGGAAGTGTGGGCAGACTGGTCACCTGTCCTCTTCCTGCCCAGAGAAGAAGGCCTCTGGTGCCCCGGCCGCTGGCGACCAAAATACCCCTAAGCCTGAAAATCGTAGTTCCGCAACGCCTGTAATGGGCCAAGTAGCGGCACGGTCCGGGGACTTAAAAACCCCGGATGGGTCTCGCCCCCCATCCTCTCAAATTCTGAAGCCTGCCACTGGTGTGGTTAAGGACAAAGATGACAAAGAATGGCGTGTCGTTACTAGAGGCAAAGGGAAGAGCCGAGCAGCGGGACCTCAGTCCCCTGAAGCCACTAGGGATGACACCAACAGTCCCACTCCCTCTGTCAGCAGTAAGGGCGATGTCCCGGCAGTTCACCAAGATGCTCCTTTAACGGAAATTCAAAAACAGGCGGAGCCCAGCTGGGAAAAGATAAAAAAACTGAGAGAGCTCAAAAAGGCTCTAGATTCAAGTAAAACGAAAAAATCAGCAGCAGCGTCAGTGTCTGCCCCAACTTCTCCTTCACAAAAGAGAATTATGGCACCTCCTCCCATGACAAAATCCTTGACCCACACCCCTTCCAAAATGACCGTATTTAAAAAACCATCACCAGTCCCTTCAGCCCCTTCTCCTGTCCCTTCTCCAGCCCCTTCTTATGGTTTATCCCCAGCTAGTTCGACCCTTTCTTCCCCAAGTGTATCTGCTACCCCCACGCCAACAGCGGCAAAGAAAAAAAGAAAAGAAAGCCCCCTTTTACTGTGGGGCAGGATGTTTGCCGTGTCTCAGAGGACACTGCCCAAAAGGCTATTAACCAATGCAAGAAACTAAAAACTTTGTGGAAATGTAAAAGCATTAAAAACAAAGATGTTGAAGACCCACTTAGCTTTCCAAAGGCAAAAAGACTCTTGACAGTGGTGAGATCGGGTACGAGGTCGAGCCAGGTATGGAGTATGCTTGGAGAGGCCAATGACTCCATCCCGATGAGCCCTCCAATTGTGTACTTCACAAATGATGACCAGATGAATTTGGATCAGTTTTGTTCTGGGAGGACCCCTATTTTTGTTCACCCTTCCCTTTACAGAGCTTTAAAATTAACATTCCCCCTGGATATTGGTGGCCTGTCCTATGACGGCACTATCAAGACTGAGATGGGCCAAGGCTCAATGGGACGGGCCGTCGGTATCCTGTCCCCTGAGATGTTTGGTGCAGTGCCTCAACCCTAATCGGACTGATAATGGCTCTCTGGTTAGCTAGTATAAATGCCCGGGGCCTGAGATCAGAGTCACGCAGAGCGTGTCTCAGCCGTGATCTTCAGCGCCTCGGTGTGAATGTATGTTGTATACAGGAGACCCGGTTTTCAACTCGCGATCATGAGGATATACTGTCTAGGAGGTTCGCCCTCTATTCAGCATGTTTTGATGGACGCTCGAGAGGTGTTTCCTGGCTAGTGAGCAAGTCCTTGAATGCGGCGTGTGCCCTTGTCTTCGCAGATCCGGCAGGCAGACTTTGTGTGCTGGATGTTACTATAAAGGATAAGTCTCTTCGTCTCATTGGGGTTTATGCGCCCAATGTCCATGCGGAGCGTCCTGCTTTGTTTCGGCAGATCGAGCCGTTTTTGACGACATCTCGTCGGGTAGTTTTAGCGGGCGATTGGAATGCCGTCCTTGACCCCGATATAGATCGCATAGGGGAAAGATCGGGTACTAACAACCCGGATGTAAAACCATTTCGGGACTTTATCGACAAGTTCGATCTTCGATAAATACCGAAATGAACACCCCCGGGATATAGTATGGACTTGGACTAATAGGGGCAGCTCGGCTACGGTGGTGCGTGCAAGCTTCATCGACCGAGTCTTAGTTAGGAGAGTCGATGTAGGGCTCTTAGGTTGTCCAAGTTTTCATTCGACAGTTTACTCGGATCATAGGCTCGTCCGGGTTCGTGTAAACTTAGATAAGCCTAGATGTAAATTGGCTGGTTACTGGATATTGAACTGTTCATTGTTTGAAGAGCAAGATTTCCAGGACCAGTTGAAACTAACAATAAAGCGGGAATTGACGGGGGCTGTGGTTGGGAATAAGTGGTGGGGATCCTTAAAATCCAACATTAGGTCGTTTGCTGCTGAATATAACCGTCGACTCAATCTAGAAAGATTAGCAGCACAAACGGCAGTAGAAGCCAAAGTTGATCGGGCTATCAAATCCCGTGTTAGTGGGGACGTAGCCTTAGCTAGGGCGGAGCAGGCCTCCTTGCTTATCAAGAAGGACCAAGCTCTGGTAGTTAGGGCTAGGTTAAAGAGAATGTCCCCTGAGGCAACGAATATGGCCGCAGAATTGCGTGTAGAGGAATTGAGAAATGCTAGCAAAAGGCATATCGCAAGCGTCACATTGCCGGATGGGAGAACCGTGACTACAAACGCGGGCATAGTTGAGGCTTTTCGTGACTATTTTCAGGATCTGTTTACCAGGGAGCCCGGTCTGAGCACTGCTCAGTTCGATGCCTATTTGGCCGACTTCCCCCGCTTCGAGGCGGCTGAAGCGGCTGGGTGCGAGGGTCCCGTTACAGAGGCTGAGATTTGGGAGGCGCTCAAGCTGGTTGGCCAGGACAAGTCTCCGGGATTAGATGGTCTTCCTTACGAACTGTACTTGAGGCAGTCGCCCGTTCTTGTTCCCTTGTTGGCTCTGATTTTCAACAACTGGATGAGGCAGGGGTCTATACCCCAACGCTTCACCAGGGGTGTGATCAAGTTGCTGCGCAAAAGCAAGGACGGTGTGGATTCGATAGATAACTTCAGGCCTTTGACGATGTTAAATACAGAGTTGAAGATTTTAGCCAAGGTCTTAGCCAGCCGTTTGCAGGCTGTCCTCTCTAGTCTGATTGGCCCCGAGCAGACTTGTGCTGTGAAGGGTAGGACTATTCAGGACAACCTTCATTTGGTACGCTTGATCATTGAGAAAGTCGACACGGAAGCCGCGCTGATCAATTTAGATCAGTCCAAGGCGTTCGATAGGGTTGACCATCGTTTTCTCGAGTCTGTCCTTTCCGCTGCCGGTTTCGGGCCGAATTTTCGCTCCTGGATCCGACTTCTGTACGCGTCCCCCGGTGCGCTGGTGGAAGTGAATGGAGTACGATCGGAACCTTTTCTATTGACTCGCTCTATTCGTCAAGGTTGTCCGCTCTCGCCTTTGCTCTACGTTCTTGCGTTGGAGCCTTTCCTTCGCAAGTTAAAGGCGAATCCGGTCCTTCGCGGGATTACATTACCTGGTGCTACCACCTCGGCCAGGTATTCTGCCTATGCTGACGACGTTTCGGCTCTTGTGTCGAGCAGAGCCGAGATTGACGAAGTCAGCAAGGAAATCAGAGGGTATGAGACGGTGACAGGGGCCAAGATCAACCGCGATAAGTCTGTTGGCTTGCGGTTGGGCGCGTGGAAGGGAGTTTCTTTTCCCGGGCCTTTCCACTGGACGGACGGGCCGGTCAAGATTCTCGGCGTCTGGTTCGGTCCTGATCTCCAGTTGGAAATGAATTGGTCGGAGGTACAAGAGAAGGCAGAGGCTGCAGTTCGTCTGTGGTCTCTGAGGAAGCTTTCCTTAAAGGGGAGGGCGGAAGTATGTGTTTCACACATCTACCCGATTCTCCTTTACCGACTCTCTGTGCTTCCACTCCCGTATGCCATATTAATGACATTAGTCAGGGTCTTGTACTCCTTCCTCTGGGGAGAAGGCAAGGCTCCTAAGGTGTGTCGCGAGATCTGTAGCCTCCATCCTTCTGAGGGCGGTCTGGGAATGCCAAGCGTTGAGATTCGTCAACATACGCTTCGCATTGCCTTCCTAGACCGAATGTGTTCGCAAGTGGATGAGAATGGTGAATTCTGGAAGGAAGATGCCCGCAAAAGCTTCCCATCCCTAAGAAGTGTGCATTCGTGCGAGGAAGAGGCCGGCCGTTTACCTCGAGGCGAATGCTCCTTCTATCGTGAATGCCGGCGAGCACTCAGTTTTCTCTTACGGGCGACAGATGGCCTCTCTGGCGTCCAGGCGTTGTCCCTTCGGGCATTATATCGGGTGCTAGTGAGGGGGGCCGTTCGGGATAATCTGATTGACGAGCTCGGTTTGACGAAGCAGGAGGCGCGCTCCATATGGCCTTGGGCGCCCGGGTTGAAATGCCTCACAAACAACGAGGCATCCCTCACCTGGCTGGTGATACGAAAGGCTGTCTGGGTCGGCAAGAAGCTTAAAGCAGCGGGTTTGGTTGTTTCGCCAAACTGCGTTCGCTGCGGTGGGTCGGTGGTCGAGACTTTGTCTCACGCCTTCTTTCATTGCAGTGTCGTAGTACCGTTGTGTAAGTGGCTTGAAGACTTCATGGTTCGCATGCTGCGTGGAAAGTTCTTTGTCCTGGAAGTCGCTTCTGTTTGTAGCAATGTGGTGCCGTCGTTGACTAGGGCTGAGCATTATGTGTTCGTATGCTTACTAGGTGTTATGCGAGTCGTGATTTGGACGACGCGACAGAAGGAATTCTATGGGGACGAGAAGTTTTCCTCTTCCCAACTGATTTTGTTTTTTAAGCATCAGCTTAAAGTAAAAATCAGGACGGAAAGGCGACGACTCCCTCCATCAGAATTTGGCAAAAGGTGGGTAAATCTTGCGCGAATCTGTCGAGTGAAAGGAGCTGATTTGGAGTGGCATTTTGATGACGGTTAGGCATCAGGATATTGAGGATCCTGGACTAAACATTTTCAACCCCTCCCGAAAGTAGGATAGTTTAGTTAATTTGTCTTTTTATGTTTTAATGATGGTTAAACTTAGCTAGGGTATGCATAGTCATCGGCCTCACTTTTTATTTTTTTTGTGTCCTCTCTTTTTTGGTTTAATTCCCCAGCCCTTCCCCCCTTTTAGGTGATTAGAGATATCAGTTCCCTGGTAGAGGCGGGGCATCTTTCGTTTCGTGTGTGTTTATTTTCGTACTTGTTATTGTGTTTGTGTGTGTGCGTGTTTGTGTGTATGACTGTTTGAAATCTGCCAGCCCCGCTAGAATTTCGCCCAGCTAACTGATGTTTCTGTCACGGATAGAGATTGTGGGGGGTTTAATACTAACATCAATTTTGTTTAGTTTTTGTATATATTTTCATTCATTGTATAAAAATCATTGGGGTTAGCAATTTTAAGTGTTATTCCCCCACCCCCCCACAGACAAATTGTACATATGGGTTTAGTTAGACTTTCACAGAGTGTATTGAGGCATTGTGGTGCTCGTAGTAAGAATGGTACGTAAGATTGTGATGTTTTGGTGCAAGGGATATTATACTGTCTGCTTGGGTCATTGAGTGAGTCTAGCTAAGTTAATGTAAGACAGATGAAGACCAGCCTTCCCCATCCCCACAATTTTGGCCTTGTGCCGCATTTTTTGTAAATTTTACAAAAATAAATAATGTCGTAGAGAGTCACTAGACTGACGACTCTACAACACTGTCAGCCCTCTGCCTTCGGGTAGAGGGCGCTCTTTGCTCGGAAGCAGAAAGCATTAACCCAGTCGTGGTTCCGCCGAAGGGTAGAACCACGACTGGGGAAAAATAGACAGACATTTTTTGGCCCGGTTATATGGCCGGGAATACCCACAATAAAATGACCATGTATCACATCCAGCCTTGCGTGGGAAGGCTAATAAATACAGTCGTACAGAGTCGCTGGACGACTCTACGACACTGTCAGCACTCTGCCTTCGGACGGGGGGCGCTCTCTGCTTCCGAGCAGAGAGCAGTAACCCAGTCGTGGTTCCGCCGAAGGGTAGAGACACGACTGGGCAAAAATAGACAGATATTTTTGGCTGGGCCATATAACCCGGAAATCCCAGTCCAAACTGACCATGTGTCACATGTTGCCCTTACTGGGAGGTACAACTCAATAATGTGTCGTACAGAGTCACTAGACTGACGACTCTACAACACTGTCAGCACTCTGACTTCGGGTCGAGGGCGCTCTCTGCTTCCGAGC
This sequence comes from Ascarosepion bandense, assembly GCA_037127315.1. Taxonomy (NCBI): domain Eukaryota; kingdom Metazoa; phylum Mollusca; class Cephalopoda; order Sepiida; family Sepiidae; genus Ascarosepion; species Ascarosepion bandense. The sequence continues at coordinate 134,329 of JBBBDQ010000258.1, forward strand.
AGAGAGCAATAACCCAGTCGTGGTTCCGCCGAAGGGTAGAAGCACGACTGGGCAAAAATAGACAGACATTTTTTGGCCGGGCCATATAGCCCGGAAATCCCGGATATAAACTGACCATGTGTCATATGTTGCCCTTACTGGGAGGGACGACTAAATAATGAGTCGTAGAGAGTCACTTGAGAGTCTCCAATGAGTTACTGAAGAGTCAGTGCAAGTCAGTGAAGAGTTAGTCACACTTCCGGTGGCTTACCGGAAGTAATCACGTATACGCACGACTTACGAGACATGATTGCCCAAGCGTGTTTCATGTATGGCACTTAACTGACTGAGTCCTAAGGACAATGGAGACAAAAAGAACATTAATGCTCTGAATCAGAAACTTTCTGGGACCCATATTGAGGAATGACGGCTTTTCAAATGTGACGTTCACTGGATATGTTCATAGCAAAAGAGAGAAAGAAAGGCAAAGGGAAACATTCTTCACGAGTTTGTGTAAAGTGATGAGAGACTGGATGATAAGAGAGATGAAGAGGATGTGTTGGAAAGTCATCATCGCCAACGTCCCCAAGAAAACGGACACACGGCAGAAAAAGAAGAAGAATGAAAATATATTTATAAATGTTGTGGATCTGGGGTTAGATCCAATAAATACACAACGCAGAATAATACGGTAGAAAACGCAATATATTGAAGAGAAATATATACAGAGAGGGTTAGTAGGACGTCGTACAAAACGGTTAGTCGAATACGAGAGAATACGAGACGTGAGACTTGGCAATGTTACCCTCAGGACTAGATCGCTGAGATACACTACTGTTACACCACAGTGCTACTACACTCAATATTTATTCATGTATTAAAATACACAAATTGTGGCACAAAGCCGAAAAAGGGAAGGGATAGAGGTTGGCATCAGTTAACTATCCTATACCTAGCTAAACACTATCACGACCCATTCACTCATTACAATTTGCTCAATCACCAAAAGAACCCATCCATTATCTACCAAACAGTGCTACTATACTCTGATATGCTTTGACTAAAAATGACTACTACTATATATAGTTTTAGGAAGAGTCCATATGAGTGTAAACAGGGAAGGTGCCCCAACAATATATTAAGTACAAACTGAAACACAATTCATAAATTACTAATACGATAGTCAGTTTTCGGAACGATACATTTTATTCTAATTAGGGTGAACACTTTTAATTTCGCATTCTGTTAGGATATACTACTTGCAAAATAATTTCATACAAAATTGAGACACTGCCGTGGAGCCGTTCGGCCCAGTCTAGTTCTGGAATCAATTCAGAATACATTAAGTTTAGTATTCAGTAGAGATTTAACATTTGTAATTAGATATTAAAAGAGAGCATGTCAACTCTAGACAAAGTCTGTTTGTATTTAATGACTTGTCCTTTAGGATTCACGCCTTTCTCAAAGGCAAGTGAATGATACTGACTTGCCTGAATTTGAATTTGGCTTTCTCAATTTATTTTCTGTCCCGATAACCCTTAGACTACCTACACCGCCTTAAAATCCATATTCACTCATATTCTTTAGATAATGCTATTTCTTTGTAGGACGTATGGGATTATATTAATCTACAGACTACCATTTTATTATTAGATTTTGATTGATACTCATTCTGGTGAATGGTAAAAGAATGTTATTTTTTCTGCTACCATTTCTACGACTTCGAGTTTAGAAATTTCATTCTTTTAGACTGGTTACCATTTTACGCAACTATTTAGAATTTTTACTGGACATTGGAAAAACACAAGGAATTCTCAAGGTTTTTTTCTGAAGTGAAAGCAACAGATTAGCTGAAATTTGAACTCGGATCGTCGAGCTATATCCAGTCTAAGACAATGAAATACCAGTTACAGTAATCGGATATCAGATAACAACGAGTAGCAGGATATTATTTTGGTGATTTCAATAATTGCCACATTTTCCATACATAAATATTTCCGAACGACTAACCTCACGCTTAGAAATATAACAATCATTACAATTAAAAATTCGTCTGTTTGTTAAGCACTGGCTTGAATGCTATCATTTCAGAGCATTACAATTTTAATGATGTACATCAACATTCTGGTGTCTGAAATTGCGATCTGCCAATTTTGAATCATTATAAAGCGATGGTCAAAGATGCACTCGAAAGTTTCTTAAGACATTCCTTAGTCAGTAATCATCACACGCGATCTTGTGTCATATTAATCTAATCCTTATTAAATGACACTTTTCCGTCTCGCAATGGCTCAGTGCTTAGTGAGCTAACAGCAGATGAACATTGTTAGTTTTGTATGTCGGATAGGTATTTAATGATACTGAATCATGCACTTGTGATGCAATTCGATAACTTTCGTCGCCGTGAATGAATTTATCGTTTCGTGTATGATGGGGCTTCGAGGGTTTAAGATATGCTCAAGGAAAATTTAAATGCAATAAGTAACCTCACGCAAAGTCTACATGGATTCGCGTGGAGAGAAAATTAGACATTTGTATTCGACATTAACATTTCATGAGTGCATTTAACAAGACATCATTCTCACTCAGTGAAAATATTGCATTCAACTTTAAATAAAGTATCAAGTAATTTACTGTCGCACACACACACACATATATTTTTATATATAATATAATCTGTTGTTATCTAATATATATAATAATCGATTGTTATATATATATATATATATATATATTTATAACATAATATTATTATAATAGACAACATCCATTCTATCTATCTGTCTTTGTATATATGGATCTATCTATACATCTATAATTTTAAAATTGTGTATTTTGGGCAGTAATTTCTCATTTTTGAAGGTTCCATTAAAAATTAGACAAACTATTATGGTTAAATTTATACAATTTTTCATGTGATTTTATGTTTTTTTTTGTCTTTTACATTTCAGGACATAAATTATATAAAAATTGTCCAAATATTTTGTTTTCCTTAAAGGTTTAGGCTGTACTTTTAGGCATTATAGAGAATGAAATTTAGTTTACGTGTCATTGAATATGTGTAATGTTTAAGTGTTATATTCCGAACATGGTAAGAATATTGTTGCCGTTTCTATAGTTGATATTATTAAATGATGGTAGTTTTATTTTTATGAATAATGCTTCCATTAATTTGACATTGGTTTGATGTTATAATATTGGTGTTATCAACAAGTATTTTGAAAATTAATTTTGGTAGATATCCGTGTGTGCTTAAATGAGATGGAATTGAACTCTGATCAGAAAGATGCAAAGTTAACCGTCTTGTCAACAGTGTGGTCATGTATTCAATGTAAATATTTACAAATTTGGATTGATCAGAACAGTTCTTCAAAGGTCATGCAAATTCATAAATTATACTGATTCGCTGGAGTTTAGATCTAGTAAGCGATTTGTTATTTCAACGATAAGTTTGGCAGATGTAAATTTTGAGTAATAATTAAATTATTTAATTTTTTTCTTTTTTTGTTGTTGTTTACGTCAAAGGGAATTGCAATTTTTCGGATAATGTTTCCAAGACTATTCGTCCTGTTTATAATTGTTATGCTTTTATTTTCTATAAAAATATTGATGTTATTGCTTTTTTCCGTGTGTTTGTTGTTATTATTGGTCACGTTCAAAAGAAAAATTCTAAGATAGTAGTCAGTAAAATGATTAAGGTAGCCATAGTACACGAGGGTTTGTTTCATGTCATAGAATTCTTTGAAGAAAAGTGCGCGTGAAGACGAATTCTCGTACACTCTCGTAAGTACAGTTTAATAAAGCCCATTCGATATTTAAGAGGACATTGACCAATAAGATTATGGTGGAAAGAATTTTTACTGGTGGGTTTTTTTATGAAGTGAAGTAGTGAAAGAATTATTACAAGATTCCACGAGAATATCCAAATATGGTACTCAAAAATGGCTAATCTCATATGTGAAGATGAAGACGGAATATTTTAAAATTTTGTTTTAAGATTATAGATTTCGTTTTTGCACTCAGCTAGAATAAGACATGTCGTCTACAGGGCCACAAATATAGCCGAAAGCACTTAAAGAAACAAAAACATTGTAGAATCTTTATATTTTACGGCTTGGAAAGTAAAAAAAATTATAAGATCACAAGAAAAGTTACGAAATAAATTAAACTTAATAACTTAACAATCATTTATTGAAATCTATCTATCTATCTCAATCTAATCTCAGTCTGTCTATCTATCTATCTATCTATATATATATATATATATATATATATATATATATATATATGTAGGCAAATTAAGTCAACGCTATGGCGCTGGAAAAGTCACTGAAACTGAGTCGTCAGATCAAGACCAGAAATATCGTTGATTCTTTTTTTATCAAAGAGTTCAAGATAAATAGCAACGCCACCGAACATATGTGGCAGCAATATATATATATATATATATTCTTAGATCATTCGTCACTTTTCCATTGCCTTAAGGTTGCGTCACTTTGCATTTTCTATAAATACTAATTGTTTGCATAAACTTTTCGCTATGTTACTTACACATTTTTAACAAATTTAAGCGCTGCAATAGATTAACTTCGTAATCTTAAAATTTACATTTTTCTTGCAATTCTGTTTGGTGAAAATCCCTTCCGGCTCTATGCTTTCAAACCAACTTTAATCTGCAAAATATTTAATACCTTGTCAATCGATATCTACTGTAAGGATTACTCTTTAGCGTATTATGCAGAATATGCTTTCAATGTCGAATATATAATATCTGATCTAAAGTCAACGTTTTACGGTTAATCCAAAAATCATGCTCATTTTTCTAATCAGATCGAATTTTCAAGATAAAACCTCTTGCTTGAAATTTATAGCACTGCAATATGACTCTATTTATTTTCTTGTTGAGTTAGACAAATAATTTAAAATTTAGAACTGATATATTGTGTCATAGTAAAATAATAAATACACAAAAAGAGCTATTCAGGGATGAAACATGTATTCAAGTACCTGCTCGGTAGCAACCACGTTTCGTTTCAAGCACCAGCAGTAGTCAGCGAGAAAGTTCAGATCCCACAAGCCTTCTTAGAGCACTTCCATCATGGGAGTGTTTTGGTGAATGCACTTATCCTGCTCTTCACCCAAATCTCTACATTTCTTTTGAGAAATATTCCCAGTGTGACCGTAGAGAGTGAGGTTTGTCATTCGTGAACCGAGCTAGTGAAAACTCTTCAGTAGCTCTTCACTTTCCTGGTGATTTCCAAGAAAATTTGTAACTACAGACTTCAGTGACTGCCAAGTAGACAGTTTTCAAATACTGCGCCCTTCATTAGTTCTCTTATTTGAGCGAAGCCAAATATAGCAGCAGTGAGTTTCTTCATGCTTAACAGTGGAAATTTCTGCTAAAGGAAAGACAATCTGATGGCTTCTTTTTCAGAAATTTCTTCATTAATCCTAAATTGATAAAGAAAATTGGAAGGGGTATTTTGTACGGTTCAGCGAGAAAGTTTGACTAAACGTTATGCGAGCCATGTTAAAGCCCTTATCTTGTTGACATAACGTTGCTCGTCAGCCAGGTTGTCCCAGAAGCAGATAAAATAAGGATACTTGATATATCCACCTTGTAGCCGTTAGATTAGTCTAAAAACATTACGATCAACACAGATCAATCATTTGTGCACCTGGTAGTTAACAGCAGGCAGCAAATGAACTATTCTGTTGTGAGTGTTTTTTATTTGTACTGAATAGAGGTAAATGAAATCCTTTTTCCATTATGTAAAAACTGCCTTGATTCTTCAGCTGGATGAGTCAATAAAACGCCTCCATTCCGTAGCATCATGCTCTAAGCTCATTGACTTGATAAATCCAGATGTCACATTAAATTAATGATGGCATCATGGATCGTGAAAAACTGCTTTAATTCTATTTGATGTTTTTGTTATCAATAAAACGTCGTATCTATGGTCAATAGATTTTTCTCTTTGACATATGAACCCAGCTGCTGAGAAGACTTTGAAAGTTTCAGTTCTCGTGTCAGGTTGTTGATTTCTGCTTGTGTCAAGGGTACTTGCTGGTCATCATCTCCTGCCTTGTATGCGTCTCCTCATCTACCACAATCATGTCAATACTTTCTGAATCAATGCTATATTCGATGTTATCATCTGGCTCAAGAAGAGTAAGAGCTATTTCATTAGGGATTGGTCAGATGGTAGAAGAAATATCGGTGTATTGGATATGTTACTTGTTTTTGGGATTGATTGAAATTTATCAGGTAGAAATAACAATCCTTCATGTGAACTTTTTGTTCCTTTTAGATTATTGTAATGGCAAATGGAATAATCTTCTTTAGTCCATTTCTCCAATCCCTCAAAATCTCTGCACATCTGAATGTGAAAAGAGAATGGCTTATCCTGATTCTCTAGTTTGAATCTAATGTAATCGCGATAAGCCTTTTTCAAAAAGACAGTGATGTTTACTTGCCGGTCAGGAAGAAACACATTACCACAAATATAACAGAACCTGTCAGAATTATTCATACCCTTGTGATCTATTCTTGCAGGAATACAAATGACAAGCTAAAAAGATAAATAAATAAATCAGCACTCAGCTGGTCGTTGACACATGACACAGTATATTAAAAGCTTTTAAGCTGAAGGTTGAGCCCCATCCACTCTAGGTATGTGGGTGTTTGTGAGTGGGTTGTTATACTGTAGTTAGGCGCACATACAACATTATATGCTATAATAAACATCAGGCACCTACGATCAGCTGTGACAAGCAGCATTTTGAAATCCTGTAGCCGTTAACACACAAACACATACTCTCCCCCGCATATATATATATATATATATATATATATATATATATATATATATATACACACACACACACACACACACACACACATATATATATATATATATATATATATATATATTGATTTCACGACTATGAGTTCACAGGATTTTGAATAACTGTTATTATTGTGTACAACTTGGTGTTAAATATTTAAACACACCTCAAAAACCATATATGACCAAGCACAATGAGTGACATTTTTAAATTTAGCATTACATTGCGATTATATATAGTTTCTTTTGGAAAAAAATAATTATAGCAGGCCAGTTTTATTAATGTTTCTGTTCCAAGTTTTCCAACATGCTGTAACACTTTGTGACTTAGTGGCTTTAGTGTCTTGCGTGTGGGAATATTATTCTATCAGAGTAAACCGATAAGTGTTTGAAAATTACAAAAATCTGAGTCAAGTATCACTAAGTATAACAAATGAGAGAGCAACATACGCACCAACTTTGAAATTTTATTCCATTAGTCAATACTAGTTTTTAGCCAAGAAACAAAACAATTTGATTTTGCTGATTCCTAAAATGACCTTAAACTTTCATAGCTAGCTACCGTTTTTGCTGTAATTAATTTGCTCATTTTTGAAAAAAAAGAACAATTAAAGATCATGGCTGATCGCAGCATTTATTCAATAAAGATTTTTAAAAAGTATCAGTTTTCAGGTAGGATGAGGAATTTATGTCAGACACCTGCAATAGTTTTTTTTCTAAAAATGTGTTTTCGAGTCAAAAATCGGAGATTAGAAGTGTTAAACATTTCCAGTTCTTCGCCAAAGTTCAAATTAACTGATAAACTTTATCTGTGATATAGTTTATCAGTACTACTCTAATATGACTATAAGCTTCCTTTTTTACATAAACATCTAGAGAATTTTTTTGATAATTTCATTGATATGAGGGATGAGCAAGGAAACGATTCTATCCGAATATGTAAACAAAGAAAGAGAGTTGCAGGAACAGTGTGACAAACGAATGATGCCTGAATATTGCTAGAAGAGGGACTTAAATAACAAAGAACATGAAAGAGAATCATCAAAGAGAATATTATTATCATAATTCTTATGTTCACGAATGTTTCATTTCAGCTGTTATTTTATTAAATTATTTGATGAAAATATTTGATTTGCCTTCGTATATTCAATCATGTTGTTTTTAAAGCCTTGTTATTGAAAAGTACTATTTCACTATGAGCAGACCAATATTAGTTAGCCTGTGAGGTTTAAGCTATATTATTTGGAGAAATATTATCTTCAGTTAATATCATATATAAGGAAAACAAATAAAAACTGATTTTCTTTTCTCAACATGAGGCATTTCTGTATAGCAAAAAATATTTCTGTGTAGCTATCCAAGAAAAAGTAAGATCCTTTCAGATTCAGCGCCCTTAAATTAGTAAAAATATCTTATTTAAATGTATTTGAAATAGTGCATACTTACATAAGAGAAAAGAGCTATACAGATCATATACGTACATATATGTATGTAAGTGAAAAAATATATATATACGCACACACACACACGTATACACATATAGTGTTGAATTGGGATGTTGTATAGTGCCAAGGTCTACGGCTATATCGTGTTGAATGCACCGGTTCTTGTCCGATCACCGAAGTGAAGAAATATCAAGCCTGGTCAGGAATTAGATGGGTGACCGTTTGGGAATACCAGGTGCTGTAAACGTAAGAACCAAGAATGGTCCACCTGTTCTCCAGGTTAGGATGTTGGGCGCATGGCTAACAATTCTGCCCGTAAAAAACAGTTTGTTACGGAAACAGTAACAAAAAGTTACTGCTCTACACACCATTGGGTGTAAAAAGGTGAGATAATGATAGTGCCAAGAATTTTGTGTTGTCAGTGTTTTACAGAGAAAAGATTATTTTGGCAAGCAGTTTTTTATTGTAAACTAATCGATATATATATATACGGCAACAGTAACAAAAAGTTAGTGCTCTACACAACACTGGGTGTAAAAAGGTGAGATAATGATAGTGCCAAGAATTTTGTGTTGTCAGTGTTTTACAGAGAAAAGATTATTTTGGCAAGCAGTTTTTTATTGTAAACTAATCGATATATATATATATATATATATATATATATATACGGCAACAGTAACAAAAAGTTAGTACTCTACACACCACTGGGTGTAAAAAGGTGAGATAATGATAGTGCCAAGAATTTTGTGTTGTCAGTGTTTTACAGATAAAAGATTATTTTGACAAGAAGTTTTTTTTTTATCTTAAACTAATCGATATATACATATATATATATATATGCTCAGTATTAATCCGAGATTATGGACAGTATGGTTAAATAAAATAAAGACAAGAGGAAAACTGTATTTGAAATCGCCTACGCGTTTCGGACGATTTCAAATACAGTTTTCCTCTTGTCTTTATTTTATTTAACCATATATATATATATATATATATATATATATATATATATATACAGAGAGAAAGAGTGTGTGTGTTAATTAGCTTAATGGAAAAAATTGAGTCACTTAAATGAGGAGAGTTATGACAAATTTGAAGTTTCATGGAGGCAACATTTTGATATCCTCACTCTTCAGCAGATGAAGAAAAAGGGCCTTCGGAATCAGCATAATTCTGCTCAGTTACGTAACAAAGGCCTCCACAGTAATCCTATATTGTGATCAACGACCTTAAGGAATGTCAAATCTGTTCAGTACCTGAAAGGGTGACGGCTTGGAAATGTCATGTGCTGCAAGCTTGGATGTATGGATGCTTTAATGGATAATGTCTCGAAATTTTTAGTTGGAAGGACGAGTTCCGATTCCGGTTGGGTTGTTATGTGCACTTTGGCGTAGATAACTTTGAGATAATATAGTTACATCTATTATCCTTCCAGCTATGAAATAATTATTAATATTTGTATCATTGATAGGCTGCAGAGAATGCATCAGTCTATTCAAACAAGCAAACACAAACACACACACATTTGTTGTCTCTCTCTCTCTCTCCCTCTCTCTCTCTGTCTTTCTCTCTCTCTCTCTCACACGCACACACACTGACATATGATAATATAATGGTAATATTTGTTGTTTTACTTATCAGGAAATATTTGCCATTCATTTATTGTGAAGTCAGTTATATTTGCAGATAAAATTTATATAATGTTTCTCTTAAAATAGTTTTTAGAAAAGCAGCATTTTGAAATCCTGTAGCCGTTAAGACACTTTCCAATGTTTAATATAAACATCCACATCATGTCACTAATTTATCCTAGTGTTGCGTGTGCTATGCATTTATGATGTTGGTGCTATTAGAAGTTCCCAAGTGTTGTGATTTCTGCTATTTGGTCCCAATATTCAAAGACGTAAGAAGTTTGCTATAATCCTCTGGCTTATTTCGATCAAATCATTTTTTCATCAATTATTTTAGTAAACGTTTGTATAAAGCTAAGTGTTTCTATATTTCTGAGCGCCACACAAACACACAGGAGCGCCACACAAACACACAAACACATACTCGCCCCCCCTCCATATATATATATATTGACTTCACGAATATGATCTAACATTGCTTGAGGACGAGATAGAAATTTCGAAACAGAAATTTCCGTGTCGCAAAATATTTTTAATTAAAATCAAAATTATTTATATATTTGTAGATAGGTTTGAGATTTTCTGACCCCGGGATTCATGCTCTTTTTACAGCTATCAATCTGAATATGTTAGCTCTATCTCTGATATTGAACGCTTTCAAATAACTACCGCGCATATATAATGTATGATATTAATGCTTAGATTGTTGTTTTTCAAGACATTTACTGGTAAAAAGTTATTTTGGCCAGCCGCTTGATTTTGCGGTGAAGATAAACGTTGATAATTTAGTGCACTAAAAGTATATATATATATATATATATATATATATATATATATATATATATGAATAAAAAAAATTATCCCAGCAAGCGCATTTTGTCCTCTAAAGGATTTTTGAAAGGGACATGCATAGATTTTGAGGGAGACAATAACATTTTCCTCTTATATATACGTACTCGTTAAAGACAAAAATTCTTGCATTTACCTTGATGAAATCTCTGAGAGCACAAAACGCACCGGCTAAGATAGATGTTCCGTTTGTTTTTATTCTCATTGTCCTTTTAGGGATGTAATTATATGCAAAAGTTTAATTTAATGTATTATATATTTCATATTAATATTTATCATTCAATTTATGCATACTGGCGGTATCTTCAACTAGCTAAGTGAAAAAACTTCTTTTTGGATTATATATATATATATATATATATATATATATATAATGTACAAAGAAATAATTTGGAATATTGCCTAAAATGAAATTCGCGCTAGCGTGTGCATTCTGTTACCTGTTACACACAACGATTCGACAATTTTACTCTCTGCGTCGCTTCTTCTTTTCTTTCACTGGACTATTTTTCATGACCTTTCTAACCACAGAGTTTGGTCAACAACCTTCTAGGAGCCGGATATGGTTGAGGCAATATATTCTGTGCAGATAATGAAAGCGAAACACATTAGCAGATATGAAAAAAAGGAATTCTATTTTTACTGGATAGCTTGTCATAACCGACATTGCATCCAGTATTGAATTTAACTATAAATTATCAGATAAAATGAAAGGCTAGAGAACAGATCAAATCGTATAGCTGGATTAGTCAGTGTTGGCTAATATATTTGAAATATTGCTTCAAAATTCCAACGTTTCCTGCACCTTTGTGATAATATGGCGATTCAGACAAATTTTACTAATCCTTCCCTCCAAGGCAATGCAATAAAGTTATTAAGACGCAAGGGATTACTGAGATGTGGAGGATACGAGAAAACAATTATTAAGGAGAGAAAACAACAGTTAAGAAAACCCAATGTAACGATTGATTCTGTAATTAAATTTTTGAGGCCCAAACTTGACAGGGAAGTATGAAGTAAAAACAGCTTTCTACATGCGAGACGTGGAATATAAGAAACCGTTGGCGTAGAACTGACGTTTATATCTAGCCATTTAAACTTTAATATGACGAGACAACCCCACCAGTACTGTACTACGCTTAAATTCATAAAGTCTAGGTATCATAGATAACTGTTAATCAGAACAATTACTTTGAAAGTATTTACAGTACAGGCATAGAGAAGCTACATTACGGCGGTAGAAAAGTAAATGAAGCTGAGATTTAAGATTATTAACAGTGTAGATTGTTATTTGAATTGTATCAAGATTTTATCAAGAATCTAAAAATATGACAAAATAACCAGCTTCTGTTTTTGCATATATATATATTGTAACAAAATTGTGGCACTAGTAGTTTTTTTTTACCTGCTGTTCATGAATTTAATTTTATAAAGAGTGCACGATACAACGTAGAGCGTTATATTGTAATAGTTGTTACAATGGTTTGTAAATTTATAGTATCACTACACAAAAGTTTCCGCGTTTCGAAGCTGTTTACAACTATGTCACCTAATGAGAAGCACGCCAAACAGCTTCGAAAAGCGAAAATCTTTGTGTACTGATACTATGAATTTATAAACCATTGTAACAACTATTACACTATATATATATATATATATATATATATATATATATATATATATATATATATTATTTTCCACTAAGAAGCAAGGGAATTAGTTGTTGATTTTGAGAGAATATTAGAAAAAATATTATGGAAAAACAACAATAAAAGAACAATATTATTTTCTTAGACGCAAAAAAAATGTCAAATAAGTGTCACTGTCCTTCGTCTAGGAAAATTTAAATAGTCCGAAGGAGGCTAGGTTATTCTGTAGCCTCGGTTTAGCCTAGGAAGTACATGCGGCAGCACCGACCTATGCATGACAAACATCCTGATATTATGTAACTGATCACCTGAACACTCTTTCTTGACGCGACGAATGATTTTAGACTCCTTAATACTTGTTGGAGTCAACAACTAGAAAACTACCAAGGCATTACTCTCAGAATACAAAGTCATGACCAATGATCAGTTTGATTGCCACCGTGTTAAGACGGTTAAATTTCTAAGGCCATGGAAAAAAGGAACTAGTACACCATATCATAATGTGTGTTTCTGTTAGTCTAACTGTGCGAAGACCATTTTTTTTTTTTTTTAGTCGTTTTACCCCAGGCAAGACAATAAAGTCTCTAAGCAACAAGATGTTACAGAGTGTTAGAGAATATGAAGAAAATCACTATTGAGGAAAGGAAACAATAAAAAACAAGGAATAATATGATGATTACGATTGACATTTTTTTTAAATGTTTGGCTAGGAAACTAGAAACCGGAAGAGACTTCTACAAGCAAGAAGGTTAATAGAATAAATTATGAACATAAAATGTCAACTTCAAAATTATGAGATCTTTCCGCAAATCTAGAATTGCGGTTAAATTCATGAATTCTTGGTAATAAAGAGAAAAGATAGATTCGCCGTTTTACAGGATCTAAAAGAAAGAATGCACTCATTTAGTACTATTTTCTATCCAAAAAATCGAATTGCTGAAGACCTAAATCAAAGTAACAAGTGAATGCTGAGATAATCATGAATAAATTTCCATTTATTACGAGTCACAAACATTTCTACAGTAGTTTCATGTGTTTACATGTCACAATTTTCTTTCTCTGCTTTTATTCACCTCATATTTATTCACGTTAGCAAAAACATAGCATGAGCAATGGCACATTTCACCAAACAATAAAATTGTTTCTAGGTTTGTCTGCTTCGAAGCAAGCACAGTTCTGAGATTGAAGATATTTGTAATTACGAATGCCAAACGGAGGTAATAACACACACACACACACACACACACACACACACACACACACACACATATATATATATATATATATATATATATATATATACATATATATATGACAAAAATATAGGTGTAAGTAATGCTATATTTCTGTGTTAAATTGCTCTGTATCAAGAATGGAGCGTATAAAATTATTAAAGTATGTATAGAGGTTAAATCCTAGCGGCGACTGTCTGGGTCTATACTTAACGCAGTTTTTAGGATTAAAGATTGCGCTTACATATATATATATATATATATATATATATATATATATATATATTATTATTATTATTATTATTATTATTATTATTATTATTATTATTACGTGCAAATATTATTAAATATCCATACTTGAATAGACGCTCTGTTTATATATCAAAAATGTTATTTATCTAATTTTGTCTAGCTGTCTGAAGAAAAAAATATTTATATCATAAAATCTATTGGATTTGGAAATCAAAATAAATATATATATATATATATACATATATTTATAGATAATAAAAATTCAGAATCTGTTTATACATCACACTGCCTTTTAGAAAGGTATTCGAGGCCTCCCACAGTGTTGCAGTGGTTATGAATCTTACTTCTCAAAACCTACTCTCGGCCTAACAACATGGCTTCAATTTTTCCAGGCACACCACTAAAGCTGTAACGGCTACCAGTATATATATATATATATATATATATATATATATATATTTCGCTTACTTTATATTATTGGTGAAACTTGAGCTGTGACTTTAGGTATCTCAAAGCCGTTTGAAATGATTTGTCAGGCCTGTCTTCTATGTACGCTCCAGAGATACGTTATTATAGGTTGATTGTTTTATTTAATCCAGTCGTTCCTCTCAATTCGTGAAATGTAGTTCGTTTTAAACGGACTCGCTTCCAGATCTTTTGAACTGAACACAAGTGTTTCTAAGAATTCTGTGTCCGACGCAGTTTATGAACTTCAATAAATGAACCTCCTCATCTCATCAGCTCCCAAGTAGGTATTTATGCAGATGATGCTACAATGATATATGGTATATGACGCTGCCTAAAAAAATGCTATAAATGACAGAGTAAATATAAATACCTCCAATCAGTAGTAAACCGGGACAAGATATGGCATGTGAATTTTAAGGATTCTAAAAAAAACTCGCATTTAACGACCATAGACAAACATTCCTGGCTGATGCTTCCGGGAAGCAACAATTTGTGCCTTTTGGTCACATTATTTTAACTAAATTAAAAGAAGACGACTACATCGAATCAATCACTGCTTTCTCTGCAAGGAAATTGGGTTACTGTGTTATGACAGGAAGCTTTTCTTAGCAGTGTCAATGTTAAGCATTTGCAAATTAACCATTCGCAAAATTATTGAATTATGTTAAAATATCTGCTCTGGTCCCTTTAGTTAACATTTTTGACAAAATTCAAAAGAAGGATAAATAATATATATATATATATATATATATATATATATATATATATATATATATATATATATACCATAAAATATTTGCAGAAAAGACAGAGAGATGTCACGTCACGTCGTCAAAAAAGGTTTTTAATATATATTTGCTCTGTAATATTTTATGACATGGAGCTCTCTTCCTGTATCATTTTTTAATATTAAAATAAAATTTTTAATATTAATTAGGATCGGGTTTTTGGAATTTACCTTCCTGCTCTTTTCCCTTGGATTGAAGTATCTGAATTCAAAAAAAAAAAAAGAAATATATATATACATATATATATATATATATATATATATATATACTCCAGTCGTACTATAGAGGTAAGATAATATGTATATTTATTAACACACACACACACACACACACACACACACATATATATATATATATATATATATGGTCTAGAGAAGGAATATATATATATATATATATATATATATATTCCTTTTCTAGACCCTTCCCAACCTTAAAGCTCTACTTATATATTTTTGTAAATCAAAAGATAGAAGACACTCTCCACAGATCCAAAGGAAGATAGTTGGTAACTCACAAACTATTATTTGTTTCAGAAATAGTTATACTTATGCTATGATAAAAAAGAAAAATAATTAATTCCGTGGTAATAACCAGTTTTAAGCCATCGAAATGGAGCAATCTTTAAATGACGTCATAAGAATAAATGTAAATCATTGGGTCTTTAGAATTAATATAAATTTCTAACGAATTCAGTTTGTATTTCTCTGTCTATCACGAATCTGATCTTCTATTTTTATTCTATTTAGTTTTCTAAAAATTCTGTTAATATTAATTTTACTATTTTCATTATTGCTAATTTTATCACTATTATTATTATTATTATGTCATTTTTCATCATATTTCGATTTCTGCTTTGGTCTCACTACCAACCAAGTCTGCGGGGAGACCTAAGGCAGGTAGTGGCGTGTTATGACTCCATTTCATGTTTTTCTATCTTCCCTATCATCCCCAGCATTACATAGATAACGTTTTCCTTAGTGTGTGGGCTGTACTTAATAAGACAATTTTTTGTATATCTCTTAAGCTGGGGTTTCCAGGGATTCTTTCAATGTGTTGTTTTGTTCCAGTTTTTATCATTCCAAGTGCACCTACTATCACTGGCACAACTCTTGTTTTCAATTTCCACATTTTTTCTATTTCAATTTCCAGGTCTTTATATTTTGACAGTTTTTCAAATTCCTTGATTGCTATGTTACAATCCGCTGGACAAGCCATATCAATTAATAGACAAGTTTTCTCCTTCTGGTTTTTAACAATAATGTCTGGCCTGTTTGCTTCAATTTTTCTGTCTGTGTAGATGGTGTAATCCCATAGAATGGTTACATCTTCTATTTCTGTAACCGGTGCTGGGTGATGTTCATACCAGTGTTTGTTAACAGCTTTTCCATAATGTTTGCACATTGCCCAATGTAAATATTGCCCAACTCTATCGTGGCGATTTTTATATTCGTTTGGGGCAAGCACAGAACAGCCTGAGATTAGGTGGTCTATTGTTTCTTGGTGTTTATCACAAAACCTGCATTTTGGATCCATATTATTATGCATAATATTTGCCTGAAAGTTTCTAGTGAAAAGACTTTGGTCTTGTGCTGCAAGTATAAATCCTTCAGTTTCAGACTTTAATCCAGATGCACGTAACCATCGATGAGTATTAACTTTGTCAACATTGGATTTATTGGCACGTACTGGATATTGGCCATGCAGAGGTTTGTCTTGCCAGCGCTGTTTCATTTTTTCAAGAGCTTTATCTTTGGCTTTCATTTTCATATTTTTTGCCGCAATAGTTGGTTCTTGGCTACTGTTTTGCTTTTCTACAGAATCTACTAACTGTAATTCTTGTTTGTATTTATTATTATTATTATTATTATTGTTATTATTATTATTTATTATTATTATTATTATTGTTTTATTATTATTATTATTGTTTGTATTTATTATTATTATTATTATTATTATTATTATTATTATTATTATTAAAATTTCATCTATACATACACTTTTTTCCATATTTATAAATGTTGAAAATTATTTTTGTTTTTTTGTTTTTTGTTTTTGTGTGTTATATTTATTGTTACTACTTGTGACTGCATTTTGGTTTTACTATACTGGCTTTTTTTGCCATTATCGGGATTACTTTTATCAATCTCTTTTCACATTTCTGTCTCAACTGCTGCCTAAATACTTACTGCCAACTCAACTGTCTTCCGATAGATATATATATATATATTGCGTATCTCGTTTTCTACACGTCAAGCTTAAGTCACATTATTTACAAAACATATTGAGGTTTTCATTATCTGACATTCGCTAAGCTGTTTTAACAAAGCAATACTTATTTTCTTTCTTCAGTACCCTCGCATTTTTGCTGGTTTATAAAAATACACCTCAGCGCGAAATTACACAACAGGTCAGAAAATATAAAAGATACGTCTATACCTATCCTTCATTTTGTTTCTATACATACTCTCTCTTTACTATTTAATAAAAAAAAAATTGTGAGTTTGTGGGAATTTATGTATGTATTCTTTATTCTGTGTGTATGTATTGTGTATATGTGTGATTTGATGTATGTATGCTAAAATTTATGACAGTTCCGGCTAAAATGAGACAATGTTCACTTCATATCATTCATTACCTCTCTGTTAAAAATCGTTATTCGAATATTTTGAGTAAAATTAACGTTTGTTTATTTATCTTTCCACGATCTGAAAAAAAAAACATATTTTAGTTTTTTACAACTGCCGAAATAAATTCTTGAATAATATTTTAATTATCTGCTGAGTTTTCATTTTAATATATATATATATATATATATATATATATATATTTATTAATAAATTATAACATTGATATGATATAATATCACTACAAAAGTAGCTATTTTGTTTCGACACTTTTTGTGTCTTTTCAAATGATGTTGTTATCTCGAAATGAATGGCTTTAAAAAGCCATTGGATGGGGAATATTATTCCACCCATACTTGGATATATATATATATATATATATATATATATATATATATATATATATTAGCCATTGGATGGGGAATATTATTCCACCCATACTTGGATATATATATATATATATATATATATATATATATATATATATATATATATATATATATATATCCGAATATTAGCGTAATTGTTTTAATAAAAGAAGATACTTTCACGGATTGGGTAATTTGAAGTGTTTTTCATTTCATCATGTTCATCTGTTTGCCAACATCTATCAGGGGAGGATCTGAAGTACCACTTAAACAGGGTACTACAACCTATTTGAAGATTTCTTTCTTTCAGATTTTCTCTTGACATACAATTACCATGAAGCTGAGACTAATTATTAATACAATGTATGGCCGTTAGAAAAAGAGATAGTAAATGATGTAGGCTATATACTGAGAAAGTAAAAATAATGTATAACAAAAGATTGAAAATGACTTAAATATTATGAAAAAATGAACTCGCATTTTACATTTTACATTGTATTAAAATCAAGCCAAAGAAATAAGGAAACCATTTTCTCAGGATTTTTTTTTGTTTCTTGCTAAACTGAGTAATACAAATAATAATCAGTCTGGGGAGTAGAGTAACCATATGTAATTGGTGATGCGGTCGCAAAATTATTTGACATCCACGGCTGGGTTTGTTTGCTTGTGTATCATGGATTAGAAGCTTGTTGTCAAAACTAGAGTCTGCCTGCAGCAAGCCTCTTTACCGTGGGTAGCATTACCTCATTAGGACATACATAAAAAAAACGAAGCTGATATCCTTTAACCACCATAGACAATCGTTCCTACCCGCCATCAGAATGGACTAGGCTAGTCTCCCTGAAAGAAAAACACTGCGCCCCGTCGGCCTAAATCTATCAGCCGACCTCAAGTGGAATGATTACATTGAAATCTGCTGCTCGAAATGTTGGTTTCCATTGTAGGGCCGGGAAGTTATTTCTTGTCTAAAACAATCTTACACATATATAAATCGAACATCCGCTCGTGTATTGAAAACTGCTCTCACATCTGTTTGGACGGCCCTTGACAAAATCCAACGAAGAATCTGTAATGTAACTGATCTGGACCTGGTAGCTCGACTCCAATGACTTTCTCACCGGCGTAATGTGACTTTCCTCTGTCTCTTCTAGAAATACTTTCACGGATTTTGCTCTGATGAGCTTAGCATCCTGGTAACTCCTTTTCCTGAATTTAGCTGAGCTACTAGACTAGTTTTCCCAAACTTTTTCAGTGAAACCAATCAAATGTAACCTTAAATTCTACTCCATCAGCTCCTTTGCTCTCGATTCACTCCTGTAGAATTCCTTTCCTTATATTGCTTACCTGACAGCTACAATCTCCAAAAATTTAAATGCAAATGAAATTGCCATCTCTTAACTCTTTGACTCACATCCTTTCTCTGACAACCCTTATATCATGTTCTTCTTACTCTCAACTCCACTCTCATGCAGCCCTCTTCACACCTGTATTCTTATCCTGTTCTTACTCATTCCCTGATTTCCCTGTAACTTGTTACTGTTTCTCATCAGTTACCTCTTATGTAATCTCCTGCGCACCAGTGGAAGTTCTGGTTTGGTTAGGGTGAAATGAATAGAATATATATATATATATATATAATTTGCTACATTTTAATACATACTATATTTTATATTTTAAATTAACAAACATCTATAAATCTTCATCAAAATAAGTGAGTATTCCAGGTAGATTATGGAACACGCGAAGTGAGAAAATTTGATTTTTTAATAAACCTAAGTGAGTATAAAAATATATTAGAATTTTACACTTATTAATTTATTTTTAGATATTTTAGTTTTGGATTCATTTTTGTGCTATATATTTTAAATAGGATGAGATTATGAATTCAAAAGTTTTCTTTTAATTTTTCGACTTCTTAAGAATCGTATGTGTTGGTTGGGAAAAGTTATAATTCTTGCATAAATGACGATATTTGTAAAAAATACAAAGCGCAGAATTATATTTTTGATGGCGGCACTCTCGAGAAATTTACCCACCCCAATTCTGTCTATCTCTGACTCTCTTTATATATATATATATATATATATATTGTAATAGTTGTTACAATGGTTTATAAATTCATAGTATCACTACACAAAAATTTTCGCGTTTCGAAGCTAACCTTGTATTTTGGTTGCCTCTCCTCATGTAAAGAATTTGGAATGAAAATTATCTGGTGAAAAAACCGTTCATTTATGGTGAATATGCCTTTTTAAAGTTAAAGTGATTTTGGAAGCTACTTTAGATTCTGTTGGCCATATTTAATTCTTAGAGTTAGGTGTTTGGGGGAGGTGGCTTAGTTCAGGGCAGATTTTCCTATATATATATAACAATGCCTAACGACTCGTCCTCGACGATACCTGTCTACTGGCGCGGCTAGCTAATACCCATTGCTGACACTTGCTCAGGCGCACCAGTGTTTGTTGAACACTCACATAGGCCACCTGTTCTCTATACTGCAACTATACTGATCGGACCTTAGTTACAGTTTTTCTCTGGGAAAGAGCATCTTATCTGGCATGATCAGCAGCCTGCATAACGAAAGGACGCTCAAACCCTCAGTCACAATGACTTGTGACTTCCCGCTTGCATAACCATCGACGGCCTCGCAAAGGGAGCCGACTACCCAATTTCACTCACAAGATTTGGGTCAACCCATGGTATAGTTTTCAGGTATTTCTTTTCCTCCAAACCGATCAAAAAGTCACCTTTCTTTAGACTATGATGAGATTCGAACTCCGGTTTCATTTTCAGAAGTGAATATTTTAACCACTCAGCCACGCGCCCAGATAGAAAAAGAAAGAGAGAATATAAGAAATAAAGATGTGTAGGAATATGAATAAGAATTTACTTCAAATATGAGCCAAAACGCAATTGAACACTTGCACATATAAAATATATATATAAATATGTAACTGAGACTTTGTAGTATGATACGTGGAGGAATATAATTATTACTTGCGTACCAATTTCTTCAAGGAACACCGATGGCTAGTAATGTTTGGACAGGCAGTAAATACACGAGTCTCGCACTCTATTGAAAAATCGAAAAAATAAAACAAAAGAAAGATAGAACAAAATAAACAATCCATAAATTACATTCCAATATGAAGTTAAAATACAACATTCAAATTTCATAACAGATGAATGACTTGATTTGAATAGGAATTCATTAGAGATACTGTTCCTAATTGGAGGAATCCAATCGACGACTTTGATGCGCACGTTGCGATGCCGTTCGACTTGTGTATCAAAAAGGGAGGGTGAATGCTGTGAAACACTCGTTGACTGTTGAAGGTCACTCGGAATGACTTCTTTCACGTAATTCACAAGGTTATAGAAAATTGTCTTTTTATCTTTAATTCACGTCTCAGCAATCATTATGCTAAAAATAATGTGGTATTTTTTTTAAAGATGCACCCGTCATGTAAATGTAGCAGATGATAACCTGTTTTCTGAAATATTCTATATATTTCTTTAAATTATTTTCATTAAAAATTTAACGGAAGAGTAATATTTTTCTTTCTGTAGCTTGTTTTCTTATCATTTCAACTCAAGGTAGGGGATAATGCCACTAAGACGCACGGGGTTACTGAGAGTGAAAGCAAATAGAAAATTTTAGAAGCCAAGAAATCCTAAACCTAAAGAGGAAAAGAGTGATAAACGTCTACTATTTTTGTGAGTTGCAAAATTTAGATGCTATTCCGAATTGGAGCACCCAGTATGGTTCAACTAAATCCTGTGCAAATAGGTTCCTACAATGGTAATAAACTGCTTTTAATTAATTTACACTAAGCAAGACGTCAATGCCATTAAGATGCAAGGTACTACATGGAATGAACTAGAATCAGAATACTTTTAAAGAAACCGGAAATAAAATCAAAAGCAACAAATTTCTCCTCCGCTTCAAGATACTGGACGAGTGTGAACCGGACCATATATGAATATCGCTTGGGCGATCATGACTCGATTCATGAGTGCCCAGGCTTTTCCGGGCTATAAGACAAACCAAGGCCATAAGTCACACTCTGTCCTACTATTCATCACATAACTGGGAAGAAAATATAGATTTATACCTTTCCCAATAATATTTGCGCTAAAATAACTATAAGAAATTCGAACTCGCCTCTCTGATTACCTCTTCTGATTCGTTACCCCATAAGACGTGTATATTGCAGTAATCGGATAATTTGTCAGGCAGCTTACATTTTACTTTTTGAAAACTTCTTTATTTGTACTTTTGTGATTTTTAAGTTAAAGAAAAACAACAAACGTACATGTACGTGCCAAAAACAAAATGTAGTAGCAGTTAAAGATTTAATGAAATTGGATGCATTTTATGATTAGGGTGCTGGAATCATAGAAAACCCATGTAAAAATTCTGAACACATGTGAATAATGGAAATATCTGAGGGAAAGTGGCCGTCTATCTGTTCTTGATAATCCTTAATATATGCATTGCCAGAATTTATCTCTGCTAACATTCAAGAGACTCATATTTAAATCAAATCCAAAGTTAATGCAACATTTCTTCTTCCTCTACGTGCCTTATCCTTTCAGGATGTAGGCGATGATGGCTTTCCACGTTTCCTCATCTCTGGTGGCTCTTAGCACGCTTTCTCCTGTAACAACTCTCAACCACCGTTCTGTCATCCACCTGATCAAGCACTTCATATATGTTATCCGCTGCTTACCTCTCTCTGTTTTTCCCTCTATCTGGCCAGTTAGTATAAGATTCTCTAAGCCCTTCTTCCTCATTACATGTCCAAAGAATTTCAGTTATCTCTACCTGAACCTCAATATAAATTTTCTTATCGTTTCCATTTTTTCCAACACCTCAACATTGTTCACATGCTCGGTCCATGATATCCGCAGCATCTTTCTGTAGAACCAAATTTCAACTGATTCAAGTTTTTCTTCATCTTTGATGCAGAAATTACAGAACGAATTTCCAGTAAATCAGTTTAGCGTTCATTATCTTACATGTGATATGGATGCCGAAGCCCTATACAAATATCACAACTCAATGGTACCTAAAACAACGTCTTAACTCCGTTCCTAATATTACCAATTAGAGATTGTAGTGTAGGATGACCCAATACAATACTGCAACAGTTGTTACATTTCTTATTTTCATGTTCACCCTCTAAAAGGCCTCATTATCACACAAGTTATATTGTTACCGTGTAGTTTTATATGAATATAAGAAATGGAAAAAGGGAAATCTTTGATGTGCGTCGTGGTGTAGTGGATATCGGCTCGGAACGAGAAATCGGGAAGCCGAGTTCGAATTTCCGTCGTACTCCTTGCATTCACTTACGCGCAAATACCCTTCGGAAAAGTATTAATCCGTCTCTTCCCTCCAGTTATGGGTTAAATACAGGACAGATTGGGTTCTATAGCCTTGGTCGGCAACCGGTCTACCACAGAAAGCAATGGCAAACTACTGCAGTCAGTCATGTCTCTTTCGAGACATGATCGCCAAAAGGTGTATCACGTATGGCACTTGACTGACTGACTGAAGTTTTTGATACCGATGGATTATTTCCCATAATACCACCCATTTCCTACAAACAAAACATTGCAAGTCACTTGTGACTCGATCACTATATGGAGGAGAAATATTCTGACAAGCAATATTTATTATTCCCACCGGTTCAGAACTTCTGAACTATATAATAGATAATTATTATCTTCGTGAAAAGCCTTCATTACAAACAAAGAAGAGAGTACTGGATTGCTATGTGATGCTAGTTCTACAATATGGCAGTGAATGCTGGACAATATCATAAAAAATGAAGGAAAAAATTGAAGCAACCAAAATGTGGTTCTAGAGAAACATACTGGATATAACGTGGAGGATCAATTCTATATTAGAATCAATATATAAACAGACACCTCACTTTGTGCTCACATCAGGTTCTATACATTTATATTCCTGAGATCCAAAAGCACAACCATGCATTCCAGGTGATGAGTAGAGTATTAAGAGACAGGAAAATTTCGCTAGAAACAAAGAAGAGAGAACTGGTTTGCTATGTGATGTTAGTTCTTCAATATGGCAGTGAATGCTGTACAATATCATCAAAGATGAAGGAAAAAATTGCAGCAACCAAAATATGGTTCTACAGAAGCATACTGGATATAAGGTGGGGGATCAATTCTATAGTAAAATCAATATTTAAACTGACCCCTCACTTTTTGCTCACATCAGTTTCTATACATTTATATTCCTGAGATCCAAAAGCACAACCATGCCTTCCGGGAGCTGAGTAGAGTATTAAGAGACAAGAAAATTTCGCTAGGAACAAAGAAGAGAGTACTGGATTGCTATGTGATGGTAGTTCTTCAATATGGCAGTGAATGCTCGAAAATATCATCAAAGATGATGGAAAAAATTCAAGCAACTGAAATGTGTTTCTACAGAAGGATGCTGCGGACATCATGGACCGAGCATATGAGCAATGATAGGTTTTGGAAAGGATGGAAACTATAAGGAAATTAATATTGAACATCAGGTTGTTGGTTTTTATGGCATATCAACCTCGGCGGGTCATCAATTGCCAACTAAATTTTATTTATTTATTTCTGGTAATACCTTTAACAATTTAATTTTTATTTTATATAAGTTTTGTGTCTAGTAACACATTTTTCTTTTCGAGTATCAAGATTCATTGGGATTTGTTTTTACGGGCAGGGTCCCCAAGAGCTACACTGTTATTTAACCCATAACTGGATGGAAGTACGTATTAATACCTTTCCCAGTGGTACCACTGGTTAAGTGAATGCAGGGTATTTAACTGGAATTCGACCTCGGCTCACCAATTTCTATTTCCGAGCCGATAAACCACTGCACCACAACGCACATCCATCACTAAACGCTTACAGCACTTGGTATTCCCAAGCGGTCACCCATCTAAGTACTGAGCAGGCTCAACGTTGCTTAACTTCAGTGATCGAGCGAGAACCGGTGTATTCAACTTAAGCTTGAACATCAGGAAACAATTATAGTACCTGGGACATGCAATGATGAAGGAGAGTTTGAAGAACCTGATACTAACAGACCAGATATATGGAAAAACACAGAAAAGCAGCAGACAATTTATTTGAAGGTCCTGAGGTGGTGGATGACAAAACGGGGTTTGCGTGGTTTTAAGAGACGTGGAAAGCTATGATCGCCTACGTCATAAATAGACAAGGCACATAGAAGCAGAAGATTCTCTTCATATTCTCTTTGTAAGAAGGGAGCTCAATCTGGACAAACTCTGCCTGAGAGCTGCTGGTTTGTGGAACAGAGAGGATGCTTCCACCATCGATACAAGCGTCAATCATTTTATTTCCTATACAGCCTCTGGGTCCTATCATCTCCCCTCTGTTGGTCATGAGACAAACTTATTTAGTAACACTATACTTTGAGTGGGTATTGAGGTTTGAACTGAGAAAAATATTTTGCTTCAAAAATATTGATGGAAATCATGAAATTGTTCAGAATGCAAAATATTTTTGGGGAACGGAGGGATGGATGAGTATAGAAATTAGAAAAACACGTGAAAAACTAGAAGCATTTCTTCCATTTTATTACCACATTTGACACAGTGGTTGAATTTACAGCGTTTACGACTTCAGAAATACGCAAGTATTGAATTAAAAAGAGAAGTGAATCAGCTTTTACGATCGACCAGGAAAAATTCCAAGACTTCACAAAATAATTTAACATAGCAATAAAAAAGTAGATTAAATTTATATCGAAAAATGCGTAACTTCAAAGGTACTTCACAGCTAGTTAATATTTGAAAACTTATCTAATCCTTTTCAAAATAGATAGATTGGAATTGAATCTAAATGCGCTTAGTTTCTTGCATACATATGATAACCTTTAGTAACACAAAATTAGATATATTTTAGTATCATCATCTCAGTCATCAGTTAAATGCCAAACGTTATACACACTGTGGAAAGCATATTTATTTCGATCTATGACTGACTAGAAAAAAGTGTTGCTTTTCGCGGAGTAGGTTGCTATTTCTCACTGCGATAGACAGGTAGCCAACCACGGTTATAGAATCCACTGTCTTCTGCTACTCATAGACGGAGGGAGAAATGAGACATTAGTAAATTTCCTAAGCGTATTGTCGCATAGGTAAATGCAACACCAGATCTATTCAACTTATACAGCGAGACATTTCTTAGAACCCTAGAAGTTATGTCAGGATTCGTCATCGGAGGCCACATTTTAAACAATATAAGCTACGCAGATGATACAGTGCTGAGAGCAGACACGGAAAGGAAACTAAAAGACCTACAGAAGGTAGCGGAAGAGGTTGACAAGAAAGGACTAGAAATAAACTGCAAGATAACCGAATGCATGGCCATCAGCAAAAAGGGCGGCCCAAAATTCCAAATACAGGTAAGGGCCCTAAAATCAAGCACGTACAAAAATGTAAATATCTGGGAAATGTTCTAACAGAAGACGGAATATGCGACACAGAGATCCGAAGGCTAATTAGAATGGCGAAAGAGCATTCCAAAAGTTGAGTAAAGTATTAAGAAACAGGACAATTCCGGTAGAAACAAAGAAGAGGGTACTGGATTACTATGTGATGTCGGTTTTTCACTACGGCAGTGAATATTGGACAATATCTTCGAAGATGAAGGAAAAACTTGAAACAGCTAAAATGTGGTTCTGCAGAAGGATGCTGCGGATATCATGAACTGAGTGTGTGAGCAATGATGAGGTTTTGGAAAGGATGGAGACGATGTATTTACGCGAAAGTGAATGCGACGAAATCCAGCCGTATTTCTTGCAATCACTTTCTTATTCTTTTAGGAGCTCTGTCCTTTCAGGACGTAGGCGATCATGGCTTTCCACATCTCCCTATACCTGGTGGCTCTTAGCAAGCTTTCTCCTCTTGCACCATATTAATACTGAGCACCAGAAAGAGACAACTATAGTTCCTGGGACATGAAATGAGGAAAGAGGGCTTGGAGAACCTGATACTAACAGGCCAGATCGAGGGGAAAAGAGACAAAGAAAAGCAGTGGATAACATATTTGAAAAACCTGATCAGGTGGATGACGGAAGGAGGTTTGCATCGTGCAAGAGGAGAAAGCTTGCTAAGAGCCACCAGGTATAGGGAGATGTGGAAAGCCATGATCGCCTACGTCCTGAGATGACAGAGCTCCTAAAAGAATAAGAAAGTGATTGCAAGAAATACGGCTGGATTTCGTCGCATTCACTTTCGCGCAAATACATCATCTCAGCAAATCATCATCTCACATAAACATGCGCACAAAAAAGAGAAAGTAATTACATAAACAAGAGGATCATATTCCACGCCACTTCATATAAATGATTAGGAAAGAAAACCCCATCAACACTGATAAAAAACGTTAACAGTAATAATGAAAAATAGTGGTTATCGTAATAATTTCAAAACTAAAAAAAAAAGGTTTTTCATTGGAACAGGATGATCGTCAGTAAACATTGACATCTGAACTATTTGTCAATAATCACGAACATTTCAACTGAACGTTCACCTTACGTTGATCAGTCAGTCAGTTAAGTGCCTTACATGATACACACTATGGGCGATCATGTCTCGAAAACGACATGACTGACTGGGCAAACGATTATCCTGTAGTAGGTTGCCATTTCTTTCTGGTTGCCGCCCAAGGCTATAGAACCCAATCTATCCTGTTATTTAACCCATAACTGGAAGGAATAAACGGAATAATACCTTTGCCAATGGTATTTGTGCGTAAGCAAATGCAAAGAATTTGACTGGAATTCGAACTCGGCTCCACCGATTTCTCGTTCCGAGCCGATATCCACTGCGCCACAACGCATATCTTACGTTGACACGCGGTTTATATTCTCAATAGAATAAATTCACTTATATTATTTTCAAAAATTGACATAACTACTATAACACATTCCAAACTATATTTACATACAATATATTTTTCTTGTTCTTCTATATTCACGGTTCCTTCAGATAATTTGCGATCATGTCTTTCCACGGCATCCAGTCCTTAGAACATTTTTTTGGTTATCTCTTCTAAACCTTGCTATTCCATCCGTTTACACAATCACTCCGGTTAGGTTATATGCTGTTATATGTTTAAACATTTCCCAGATAATTGTACTTCATCCTTGATTTTGACATCACAATTTGTGATTTGCATGTTCAAGTGTGCATTTTGCCTCCAGCCATACATTCTGTTTACTTGCAGCCTGTTAAATTATTACTATTCACTTTTTTTTACGACACTACATTTTATCCCGAATGATCCTAAAAGACACAGCCCGAATGCTTCGAGCATAATGCGCGCTGTGATGCTGTGGTAAATATCGGCTCGGAACGAGAAATTGGGAAGCCGAGTTCAAAATCCAGTTGAAGTCATTGCCTTCACTTACGCGCAAATACCCTTGGGAAAGGTATTAATCCGTTTCTTCCTTCCAGTTATGGGTTAAATAACAGGACAGATTGCGTTCTATAGCCTTGGCTGGCAAGCAGTCTACCGTAGAAAGCAATGGCAACCTGCTGCGAGATAACCTTCTACCCAGTCAGTCATCTCTCTTTCGAGACATGATCGCCCAGGCGTGTTTCACGTGTGGCACTTAACTGACTGACATTTTGTTAGTTTATGATGCATTTATTTCCAAGAAAAATCTCTCAAAGTAATACACTGCGTCCTATGAATAAAAGATCGGTGACTATAGTTATATTCTCTTCTAAATCATTAAATTCTAAATAGTTACCGTAAATCATGACCTCATCAGAAATTGAATTCTATGCCGTCCTTCTCATGTACTAGTTGCAAAGCAAGGCTATAGAGAACAATCCACCCTGCTATTATTCCATCGCTGGAGGGGGTGTTGTGGATTCATCTCTTTCTCATGGTCCAAGTAAATCTGCGGTCTTTCAGTGGGAAAAGCTGTGCATAACATCATCGACCATCAACAATATAAGGAGGCGATGTATATATATTAATTTCGCACATGGGTGCTGTTTTTTTTTTTATTTGCTCACTAGACAGTATAGTAGGATCAGTTGGGCACCGTCTTTGAGAAAAAGAAATAATAATGAAATTCACTCAAACAGGAATTTTGAAACTGTATGTTCTTCTGTTTGGCATTCGTGTCGGAAGATCTAATGCTAAGATTTTGTAGTATTTTTTCTCAATCCGAGGATAGTGAAGTAGATACGGAAAGAAATAGATTAATCTAATGTAGGTATTTAGAGCAATCACTAATGATGGCTAACCTATGCCTCAATTCACCTTACGGCCTCCGATTCAACTCAGAAGTCGACATAAAGTGCCTTAAGAAGGTAGTGAGTCCATGGGTAAAGAAGGTGCCTTCTGGAAAATCCTATGCAACGCCAAAAAAAAAAAAAACTCCCCACTATATGGCACATACAGGAGAACCCAGTCATGGCTGTCAGACAATTTCTGCGACCGCATCACCCTTACATCTGACCATCTAACTCTCCACACTGCATCCCCTTTGATCATTAAGTGTGGGGCAGAGTTGTGCGAAAGACCAACATTGTAACGCCAAATATAAACTGAAGGCGAGTATTACGACAGCATTCATCAACTTAAATAGGGAGATCGCCTAAAAGAGAGGCAAACGATTCTAAAAACATCTGAAGTCGGTGATCGAAATAAACGGTGATTTTATTGAAATATTTACACTATTATTTCAATATATATTTGTCTAATTTGGTCTGTGATTTTAGTGTTATTTTAATTTTTGCTTAATGGAGACGACAATATATACATCACACTCGTATATATTACATCTGTCTGATTTTGGAAACCCAGGAAAGAAATGAAAAACGGTACTTTTATGAATACGTGAACGTATTCCTATGATCCGGAAAATTGTAAAAGATATATATAATAAATCCGTGTAATTGTATTAATTTCCCGAACGAGGAACTATTTTTTTTCTAAACGGGTACCTAGGGAAATGCTGATGTTAAAAGCTTAGAAATTTGTAAATCGTTTAACAAGTCGCATGCGTTAATCACATTATAATATAACGACGATAATCTTATAACGAA
This sequence comes from Ascarosepion bandense, assembly GCA_037127315.1. Taxonomy (NCBI): domain Eukaryota; kingdom Metazoa; phylum Mollusca; class Cephalopoda; order Sepiida; family Sepiidae; genus Ascarosepion; species Ascarosepion bandense. Next base: position 164,575 of record JBBBDQ010000258.1, read on the forward strand.
TCGGATTTCTTGGAATTAAAGTCGAAAGTAATAAGTCAGACAAGATTAAGCAAAATGTGACATAAGAGCGCAAGCAGGATTCTGAACGGAATATTTCAATTGTTTTAATGGAAGAAGACAAAATACAATATTAATGATTAACCAAGTGGCCAAAATGTTACATTGCTGGTTTTCCGACGATGGCACCCCAGTGCCTATCTCATCATAATCGATTTGTTAGAAAGAAAACTTCATCAGGCTGTCGATCTAAGGAGGCGATACCAGCACGCACCACCTTTAGAAATTATCTAAAATCCATAGCGTGGATCGATCTAAGACCTGTAACTGAAATTTTATACATGGAAATTTTGGTTGATGCTTCAAAGCCGAGGAAATGATTACTCCGGACGATGCAGTCTCTATCAGTAACTAAGATTAAGTCAGAATATTTGCAGTATAATAAAAGTTGGCTTACTTTGTGTATAGGATTGATTTCTTTGATAGCATAAAGGAATAAAAGATAAAGTTCTCTGTCAACAGACAATTTTCATTAGTAAGGCATCCAGTTCTAGGCAGGTTGATTTTAACATAGCTGTTTCAAAACTAAAATTACAGGTATGTTGATAAAAAAAAACACGTATACTCATTGAAACAACATTTAAAGTAGTAACAAATAGTGATGGATTAAAAAAATTACATTGAAAAATAGAATATATAAGCTTAAATGAAAATCAATAAATAATTATCCAAATGTTGGAGAATTTTTGTTTTTATTTTCAACTGAAATTAAAGCAAATATACGACGTTTAGAACAGCTCATGATTAAACATAATAGACATTCATTGTCTCTTATATTTAACAGCATATGTTTAGAAAAAAATATATATATATAATGGTCTCATTACGATTGAGCTCTCTAGAGAAGAAAATTTTAAAAACTCTTTCCACCTCTGCTATATAAGTGTGACTATTTAGAAATGAATTGAGTTCTTTCGGTGATTGGTGTGTGTATACACTGCTTATATAGAACACGTTAAAATTTCCCTTCTCTGATTCCATGCGCCTATGGATTAGGGAGTAGCGACTCCGACTGACACCAAATCGGTTGAGTTTAGATCCCAGCCAGCAGCAAGCTAATGTGCCTAGACACACCGATGAGCTGTGATACAGCGAAACACTCTTGTGTTGTGGATGACTAATATATATATATATATATATATATATATAGGTATATCAGTATATATACAAATGAATATAACGCAAGTGCACGCACACGTATAAATAATTCCTTGATGCTAATAAAACAGTGATCGATACAATGTAAGAGAGCTGTATTCTACGTTTATAGCATATATATATATATATATATATATATATATATATATATATATATATATATACTCACTTGTTTGCTCTACTATTGTATTGAGTGCTTTACGTGTTAGGTTACTCGTCTCGGGTTTTTTTACTTTCGACTAGTACTTTGACGAATGTTCAAGTGCTTAGTTCATTTTTTTTTGTTTCCATTTTTTCCCTCCGCGTTTATATTCGGTGGGGTTTTCGAGACGTTTTCAAAACAAATTTGCAGTTATATATATATATATATATATATATAGACCTTGAATAAGTTATCACTCTTTTTCAGCAGATGTCGTTTTCCGATCTGCGTGTGAGTAATTTCAGATGTTAACGCCTCTATATAGCGTTACTACAATCAAGCTTGAAATTCAGTGTATGTCTTTTCGGCGAACTGTAAACAACTTTGTTTTTCATAGCGTTGAACATGTCGGATTCCGTGCCAAAGAAAGTGTAGCTGCGGGGAAATTTACTGCGCTGCTTTATTCAAAAGATATCTGCAACATACACACACAGAATTCTTGTTGAGACTTATGGCGACTATGCTCTTTCGGAAACAACATTCAGAGATTGGTTTAAACGCTTCAACAATAACGATTTTTATGTTGAAAGTAAAGAAGGATCTGGCGAAGGGAAAAAGTTTGAAGACGAAGAATCGAACTTTAAGATAACTTATATTCGTTGTGGTGCAGTGGATATCGGGAAGCCGAGTTGGAATTCCACTTGAAATCCTTGCATTCACTTACACGCAAGTATCCTTGGGGAAGGTATTAATCCTTCTCTTCCTTCCAGTTATGGGTTAAATAACAAGACAGATTGGGTTCTATAGCATTGGCTGGCAACCAGTCTACGGCAGAAAGCAATGGTAACCTACTGCGGGATAATCTTCTACCCGGTCAGTCATGTCTCTTTCGATACATAATCGCCGAAGCGTGTATCACGTATGGCACTTAACTAACTGACTGAATATAATAGTTGGAAATATGATTAATGTTTCTACTGTTCATGAAGTGGGGGATCGATTTACTATTGTTTTGAAGTAGTAAACTGATCCCCCAATTATTACTATGTAATAATATGATACATCTTTTCTCCCTCTAGGTATGAGTCAAATAACAGGACAGATTGGTTTCTATAGCCTTGGATGTCTCACTAGTCTACTGCAGAAAGCAATTGCAACCTACTGCGGGATAATCTTCTGCCCAGTCATTCATGTCTCGAAAGAGACATGATTGCCCAAGCGTGTTTCACGTATGGCACTTAACTGACATATTAGGCGCAAGATGAATTTTCATAATATTTAAGACTGATCACCTAACAGTTTCGAAACTTTTCAAAGGATTAAAAATTATTCAAAAGCAACGTTACTTTGTGCCGTACGAGTTGAAACCGAGAGATGTTGAATGGAGTCTTGTCATGTGTGAACAGTTAATTAAAAAGTATTAAAGAAAAGGTTTTTACATCGTATTGTGTACGATAACCTTAAGCGTAGAAAATCATCGATTAAGCTTGGTTATGCATCCACATCGACGGCAAAGCCGAATAAACATGGTTCACATTTTCTGCTCTGCATTTGGTGGGATCAGTTGGGCATAGGTTATTATGAGCTGCTTGAACCGACCGAAAATATCACTGGAGATCGCTATCGACTAAAAGTGATGCGTTTGATCTGAGTATTGAAATAAAATACTGTCACTATACCAGTAGTGATAGGACAAAATGGTTTTGCAACATTACAACGATTGAGCACATGTTGCAAAACTGGTGAAAAACTACTTGGAAAAGCTTAAATGGGAAGTCTTACCCAATGCTTCGTTTATGCTCGACATTGTCCCGTCTAATGATCAGTTGTTCCGATCGATGGCACATGACCTGGCTAAGCAGTATTTTCATTCTTATGGAGCTGTCAGAAAGTGGGTAGATTCGTTGTTAGTCTAAAAATACGTGTTGTCTTCCGAGGTGGAATTCAAATGTTGCCTGGCTAAGATAGAAAATTAGTGTCTTGCGATAGACAATACATTCATTAACATGTTTCTTACTAATTTTCGCAAATAAAACATTACTTTTCATGAAAAAACCAGCGAGAACTTATTCAAGACTCTAATATAAGAAGAAAATGTATAAATGAATATAAAAATATTGACATATACACTTAAGAAATAAAAATATAAAATAACCTTGCTAATGATTAAAAAACTGACTGAATGAGTTTGGATATACATGATATTAGGACAGTTTTGCACACGTTAAGAACTCTCTCAAACGTATATAAGAATAATTAAAAAACTTAATTGCCTTACCTTGTTAGAAAATATTTTATTTTGCTCTCTCTTTCAAAAAGAGTATTCACATTAATCTGTGTGATTATTGATTTGCATGCAAGATTGTATTTATTTGCAAGTAATGAAATATCAATGCTTCGAGGTCAGGAAAAATATATGTAGAAAGCGTAGTGATTGCCCGTATCTATTTTGCTACAAAACTTGGCTTACACTCTCTTAAAAGTATAGATAGTTATAGCGTGGTTCTTTTGTGTATTCAGTCGAGTGTCATACGTGATACACGCTTTAAGCGATCAAGTCCCGAAAGAGACATGACTGACCGGGCAGAAGATAATCCAGCACTAGGTTGTCATTGCTTTCTGCCGTAGACTGGTTGCCGACCAAGGCTAAAGAACTCAATCTGTCCTATTATTTAACCCATAACTGGAGGGAAGAGACGGATTAATACCTTTCCCAAGTTTATTAAAGCGGAAGTGAATGCAAGGGGTTCAACTGGATTTCGAACTCAGCTCCCCGATCTGTCATTCCGAGTCGATATCCACTGCACCACAATACAAATTTTGTGTATTACATATCTAAAAGTTGGAGGCTGAAAATCTTTGGGAATGGCAAATGATTTCCTCGGGTTTATCCAGCTATAGGAACCTGAGGCAAAATCATTTCCCAAAGTACGTTAACTGCTGCTGTAAACGTGTCCAAATGCACTGATCCAATACACGTTTAAATAGTTGCAACCAATTTAGTTTTCAGTTTTTCTTTCGTTCTTTCTCGTTCGCTCTGTATACATACAAATATACGTTATAAAACAATGGATATCAAATTAAATGTGAAAGTAGAAATCTGAGTTACACTTCTAGTTGAATTCGTTAGATTCACTTACGTGTGAAGTACGCCTAGAAGTTCAGCATTTTATTAAAATATATGAAAATCTCATTTCAAAAAATATAACAGTCTGTATATATTTGTGTTTTGGTAACTATTAACAATATCTACATTGTTCTGACCGTTGTCCTTATCTTTATTGCCACATTCACGAAGGGATAAAAGCGTTGGTTGATTGATCTAAAAAGCGTTTTGAACCAAAGAGTTGCGATTTCAGTAATGCAGTGGGTACAAAAACTACAAGAGTTACTAATGGGTATTAACTAAAATTGATATGTACAAAGGCATGGAATGTGGAATTAGAACAATCTATTGCCATGGACTATATAAAGGGTGAATTCAAAATTCCAATAAAGACGAACGGCGCACACAATGGCTGAAATGTCGCGAACTTGCCACTAGCGATGAGTAATTTGTGATGCAATGGATGTCAGTTCGGAATGAGAAATTGGAACGCCGAGTTCGAATTCCAGTTGAAATCGTTGCATTCGCTTTTGCACAAATAACCTTTGGAAAGGTATGAAGCCATATCTTCTCCTTCCAGCTATGGTTTGGATACCAAAAACCTGTATAACCTAAGTAACCTTGGGTGACAACCAGAATTAATTTGCAACGTACTGAGGGCAAAGATTCTGCCTAATCATTGATAGATCGAAAGAGATGTAATTACCCAAGCGTGTATTATTTTACTGACTGATATATATGTCATTTTACTGACTGATATATATATCATCTTACGTATGTCATTTTACTGATTGATATATACATAAATAAATGTACATCATGTACAATACTACAAAATGTTGCTAATTTAATTATTTTCTTTTTATTTCTATCGTCACTGGTTGTCTAAATGCAGCATCCTTTGTAATATAATTATATTATTAGTATAAATTAAACACCCACCTTTACTGCATCTTATTAACAATATCCTTTTACGACGAAAAACTCTTACCAATGTTGATATAAATAAATTGAATGGATTACAAACACGTATGATATTTCCTCGGAAGAAACAAATAATGAAAATGATTCAGTCTAGATCAAAGTTTTTTCAAATAATTGGAAATAAATATTCTGTCTTGATTTTCACATACCAAATAGAAAACATACGGAAATATGTTTTAGAATTATCTTAGTTAAAGTATTGTAAATGTTATTCCACTGACTAGTCTTACTGGAAGAGATTTTGGAACGACTCGGAATCACAGTCCTAAAGAAGAAACTAGTAATATACTCCGACCTCTTTGTGTCTCTTGCTATATATATATATATATATATATATATAGAGAGAGAGAGAGAGAGAGAGAAAGGGAGAGAGACAGGCATACTGATAAAAACAGTATGTGTGTGTATATATATATATTACGGAAATTAACGAATTTTAACGAAACTTGGTTATAAGCAACCGACAATTTGTAATGAAATATTTTGAACATTATTTTTGCCGATACTCGTATTTAAGTAGATATTCTGTTTTTAATTAAACAGTATTTTATATTTATATCTACCGGCCTGATTATTTTACGATAAATTTTTATTACGAAGATCTGTGCTATCCAGCAGGATTCGAACCTGCGACCCCTATTTACATAGGGGAAGCTACCATTTGATCTGGTACTGTCTTAACCACTCGACCATGGATAGCACACATTTTCGTAATAAAAATTTATCGTAAAATAATCAGGCCGGTAGATATAAATATAAAATACTGTTTAATTAAAAACAGAATATCTACTTAAATACGAGTATCGGTAAATATAATGTTCAAAATAATTCATTACATATATATATATATATATATATATATATATATATATATATATATATATATTATGGTCTCATTGCGATTGAGCTCTCTAGAGAAGCAAATTTTAAAAACAGTTTCTAGTTCTGTTATATAAGTGTGACTGTTCACAAATGAATTGAGCTCTTTCGGTGACTGGCGTGTGTATACACTGTTTATATACAACACGTTAAAATTTCCCGTCTCTGATTCCATGCACCTATGGCTTAGGGATTAGCGACTCCGACTGACATCAAATCGGTCGAGTTTAGATCCCGGCTAGAAGCAAATATATGTGCCTAGACACACTGAGGGGCAGTGATACAGCAAATCAGGCTTGTATGTGGATGACTAATATATATATATATATATATATATAGGGATATCAGTAAATATACATATGAATATAAGGCACATGTATAAATAATTATTTGATGTTAATAAAACAGTGATCGATACAATGTAAGAGAGCTGTTATTCTACGTTTATAGCACAACTAGGAATTTCATACACTATCCAATCCTCGAAGCCTTATTATGAACAGAGCTTTAGTTTATAATAAATACTGAATAGTGATAAAGTCTTACTTCTTTGTGTCTCTTGCTATATATATATAATAAGAGGGGGAGAGAGACACACATACCGATAAAGAGAGTGAGAGAGGGTGTAATAATCTACGATAAATAATTTGATTGATGATGTACAATTTTCTTCAGAGATACCAATACATTCGCTTAAGCCATAGATTTGTCTCTCTTTCAAATTAACCAGAGGACGTCAAAAGAGCATAAATTTTCCGGCGAAATGCGTCGTTATGAAAGTTTTATACTTTCTTTCATCAGCTTCACTGTTGTTTCGAGTACTATTACAAATATTACCCTCCTACACACACACACAAATATATATATAGAGATCCTTTTTCTTAGGTAATAGTGATTACTTAAGTATTTATAAATCCGACAAATTTTTAATCGTTTAACCTTTCTTGCTATTGGATACTCATATGATATGTGCTTATTTTTAATAATATTCTTCCATACTCACGAATAATCTTTAGCGAATTTTAATTGAAAATTGTCAGAGATGAGCTGTAACGTTGACAGATGATCTTATTATCATTTCCTGATCTTCCCAAGTACTTTCAATCTCCTTCCGAGATCATCTTCAGGGTATGAACACTGATAACAAAAATAACTACGTATGAATGCATGAAAAAACTATTCTTTATCAAACATTTTAAAACATTACTTCAGTGTTCATAACTGATTCTCTTAATTGACGGCTTAAGTTTTTTAAAGAATATTGTTTCGAGAATCTGTAGTTTTCTTTTGTTTTTGTTTTATTGTAGGATAATTGTGCTATCGATCATAATTATCGATTATAATAATCATTATTCTCTACCTGACCAGATATTGTTCTTTCAATGTCCAAACAAAATGTACAAATTTGTTGAAGTTCGTAGTTTTTACATGTTCTAAAGTAAGAATAATATATATATATATATATATATATATATATGTGTGTGTGTGTGTGTGTGTGTGTGTGTGTGTGTGTGTGTGTGTGAGAGAGAGAGAGAGAGAGAGAGAGAGAGAGTGTGTGTATGTGTGTGACTGCGTGCGACAGTTTATTTTTACTGTTTTCAGAAATCATACTATATAAATATACCTATCCCGAAATATTAGGCGGAATATCGGTTTAATTCAAATATGTACACATCGTTCAAATAAAGTGACTGTACCACACTCATATTATTTGTGTGTATATTAGGCTCTCAATGTTTAAATCACTTTTTTCAGTCTAACAAACTAACAGTTAAACATACCTGTAATTATTTATTTTTTAGTTTAAAAAATTCCCAGCGTACGAAAAGAAACAAAACTGAATGTATAATTTTCAAGCTAGTTTAGTTATTTGAAATGATCGAAACATATATTTTTCAAAAGTCTCTTGAATTGTTTTTTTCTTTTTTTTCAACATTTTAATCGTTAACAAGTCTAATGCTTTCTTGTCTGCAGCATCTGTAAGTTATCTACACTTATTTATAAATGGAACATTGTCTATGTGTGTGTGTTTGTGTGTGTGTGTGTGTGTGTGTGTGTGTGTGTGTGTGTGTGTGTGTGTGTGTGTATCCGTTACCTATAGACTCCGAAACGGCTGAACCGAATTTCTGGAAAATTTACATAGTTGTACTATAAACGTCTGCGAGTGTTCTTTGCTAGGTTTTGTGTCGAGGTACCCCCGATAAGTATCGAAAATCGATAATCGAAAAAATCGGTTAATGGAAGGAGTGGTCCGATTTTGATCAAATTTTATACACTCATAGACAATGACATAAGAAACGATATTCAGAAGTTTCAAGGTTGCAGTTCTTACAATAATGCAGAAAATCGATAATATATATATATATATATATATATATATATATATGTGTGTGTGTGTGTGTGTGTGTGTGTGTGTGTGTGTAAATCGATACCATGAAATCAAAATTTGACTTACATGCATTCATTTTCCTTTCAGTCTACGGTTTCGCTTTAACTGGAGACATTTTAGCCTTTTGTGCCAACGTCCAAAGAATCTGAGCTCCAGAACCATGGATTAGTTTTAAAGCTTTCATTACACCCGAGCAATACCCGGATATACTGCTAGTCATAAAATAAATGCTTAAAAATTTTCTCTGTATCTTACCAGTAATTGAAGCCCAACTGAAACACATGCAAATATTCTTGAAGGCTTCTCCGCAAACTTCAGAATGTCTGTTTAAAATATAATGAAACTATTGAAGAATTTTCTCCAAATTAGATGGTATGTTATACAACGCAGTAGTTGCGATACCGATGTGTGTGTTGTGTGTGTGTGTGTGTGTGTGTGTGTGTGTGTGTGTGTGTGTGAGAGAGAGAGAGAGAGAGAGAGACAGAGAGAGAGAGAGAGAGAGAACGGTTCCGGATTCGTTGCACAAATAAAAAATGTAATGACCCCGCTGGAATTCAAACTTGACTCTTCATTTTCTCAGTCTAAGGTAGTATCGATTAAACCACTCGCACATCATATCGATGCAAATCTACTCTTAAAACAGAAGTAGAAAAGCAAAAATAAATCCAAGTATCAACAATTCTGAAATTAGATTAAATAATAGAAAAAATATTATTATAATTGTTCTTGTTCATCCTTTCCTTAGTTCACAAGTTCACAGGACTGTTACGTCCTGCAATGCTTAATAACGAACAATTGCATTTTGATTGCATGGAAAGGCAAAGAATGTATTAAAGATGCTATTAGGTTTCAATGAAAAAAAGAAATCAAGAAAGAAAAAAGACGCTTTAAATAAAATGTTCGGTTTCGATTACGCCAGAAGACAAAATATGTATGAAATACACTACTTGGTTTCATAAAGAAAGAAAATAAAAATGAAGAGAAGATAAAATTATTTAAGTTTTGTTTCGATGAAATGGAAAAAAGTTTCAAATCTTTTCCTTTGTAGCTACTTCTTTCTTAAACTAATGACAAATATTTATTATGGCTATTACAATATTTTATTACATTTATTAATCTCAAAAATCTAACGATACGATATGATAATTTATAACGATATTTTATTGTCCTCGAGCACGCCAATTCAATCATTAACTGAAAAATTAAATTCTTAAGAAATTTCAAATAGGAAAATCATAGAATTCTCACAAGATTTAACTAGTTTACATTAATAGAATAATTACTTTCGAACATTTCCTGGTTTATTTATACGTATATTATCGTGGAAACTGTTACAAATGATTCACATAAATTTCTTATACAAGAAATTAAGATTATAAACGTATATTGGCTAACATTAATTTGGATAAACTTTTCAAATGTATTATCACAGATAACCGTCCTGTCTTCTTTAGTCATTGAATTCCAATCAGTCATGTGAATGTATATCTTACAGCGTGTTCTTTCTTTTGTCTTTTCTCTTTTCGATGCTTCTCAATTAACACGGTACGTGAGAAAGATGAACCCATCACCGATCAAGTCTGCTATTTGTTCCCGTTAAGATAAACGATCCTATAATCAAACTTTGAAAGTCAGCAGGGGCTTTGGTTCACTGCAGATCACAAACAGAATTCATCTGGTGATTCGACCATACACCATCTCTAAGCAACAAAATTACGGACACTCAGGGAGGATCGAACTCACTACTAGGTTGTAATGATTCTAGCGAGACAAGCTTGTTAAACATTACGCCACCTCGAGTTTCCCAAACAGAATTCATATGTATGCAGTTGACTACAGAATATACCATGTATGGGCAAAATCTTGCAAGAGATATGCACGCAACACTAAAAAATGATTCCAAGCTAATATTTCTTTAAAGGTAACGTTTCCCTACTTATCATTGACTTACTTTCTAATGGTTAACCTAGTCCAACACTTTGAATTCTACAACTCCTCCATATTTGACTGGATATGGTAATAACGGTGTTTTTCTAATTTTTTGAAAATTCTATATTTATCAGTCGCTAGCAGTAAAATATTTCTCAGACTGATGAGTTATTAAGAAGTAGTACCGAAACACCACAGCGCTGGTGTTAAAGTAAACTAAGTTTTTTATTATAAACACTTACATATATATATATATATATATATATATATATATATATATTTTAAATCCGTAAGTTTTCTCTTCTTCTTTATTGTTTAAGTTATTTAAAAAGAAGAAGGCCCTCCATCTTAATCTGCTAATAAAATGCTCGATTTTATGGAGTAGTTGGTTTTCGTAAAATTGTTTTGTAGGGATTGGGATGTCTTTAAGGGAACAGTCTAAAGCTATTTGCTCCATTACTAATTGGTAAAGAGTGCTCGATGGGTAAATCCAGAGCATAAAATAATAAAATCGACTCTGTACGTATCCAAATCTTAAAATCTTACACAAGTAATTTTTTAGGACCACGAATAACCGGCAGAATCTAACACCGTTATTGTCCGCCGCTATAAAGCTTTGGACAATGAGGGGAAAAAAAAAGAAAACTGCGGAGCACCGACAATACATACAGTACTTCACAGCAAAGAAAAAAACCCTCAAACGGAACGAACCACAAAGAAAGAAAAGTGCTCGATACAAAACTAACCAAAAAGGATTAACCAAGAGGCAGTGACGTAGAGCCCTGACGAGCCGTTGTGCGAAACCGCGGTAGGTCTTGGCGATCTTGCGATTTTTTCTCGTGTATATATATATATATATATATATATATATATATATATATTCAGATTTCATCGAATGTTTAATGTTGTTTTGCTCGGCTGAGGTACGTATCGTATTTGAAACCCGGCCCATGTTATATTCTGGACGCAAATGTATTTGTAGTTGTGGAGCCGACTACAAAGGGAGAACCACTCAGCGTCTGGACATGAGAATAAAGCAACATGTCCCCACTAAGATTAGGAACCACACCTTATCTCGGAATGGACTCGTTCCAAAAACTTTCGTTTCCGCCATTTGCGAGCACATTTTAAAGAATAGAAAGAGTGTAGCGAATTTTAGCGATGATTGTTTCACTTTTGAGACTCATTGTTCCATCTTAAGTTTCTAGAGGCTTTATATAACGGGTCCCACAAACCTTCCCTATGAAACCAGCGTGAATTATTTGGGCTCGATATTATTAGCTCTAGCTTTTTGTATTTATAATTTTTTTTTTTATTTTTTCCTCCTCATTTTTTATTACACACTTCTGTATTTTAATTCTAGTTTAAATCTTTTGTAGAGGCCTGTCGAGCGGGAGTAAAACCGATCGCTTCGCTTTTTTCCTATTTTATAATGTGTAATATTAAGCTTTCATCTCTTTAATATATATATATATATATATATATATATACTAACAATCTTCTCAAATATTTTGCTCTCATTTTTGGCCTCAGGTAAACTAATTTTGTTATAAATAATAAATATTACAGGCATTTTGTTGTTTCTAAAGAAAAATATGATCATTCTTTTGAAAATCGCTAGTATTTTAAATTGACAAATAATATAAATACCACAAAATTTTACAAGAGTCAAAAAGCACACTATTTAATTATTGTTTATAAATGTGGTTATGTATGAGAAAGGTGTAAATGAACAAGTGAGAACTGAACAAAACAAAATAAATTTCAGTAAACGTCATTTTCAATTATGGGGATAATGCATACCATTGAAAGAGATAAATGGACTGCACACGGGCTTCAAGTTGACCGGAACTGAATTAACACTTAGTGTCCTTCAGGGAAAACATGTTTAAAATTGAGATCAGTGATAATCTAGCCGAAAATAGACACATTACAATTCCTCTCATTGTCAATGGTGATCAGTCCAGCCGCGCAAAACATTAACGCCCGTGGAAAAAACAGTGTTGCAAAAATCATTATCAATCAAAGCTTATTTTCAGTCTTTATATTTTCTGTTCATAATGTTTTCTTTCTCTATTATTCTCTCACTCTCAGTAATTCATTGACTCTTAGTGACTTTATTGCCACGTTTGGAATGATATGATAGTAAAAAGTAAACACGGTGATATATAAACAAACACCCCGGAAAAGAAAATTACTCACCGGAGAATGTGGGGTCGGCATTTGATGAATCCTCCAAATCTAAATTCTCATAACGCCAGTTTGAGATAAAAATTAATATTATATATGAGAGAGTTAGTCTTCTGTTTTCATTTGTAATGTAAGTTAAAGAATTTACATGTACAGTGGATATCTAAAAAAGCTGGTGAAAATACCCGAATATTCTATCGCTTCAAGGCCTGTTTCTGTTATATTTTAGCATTAAAAGAATCAAGATTAGACAAAAAATATAAATTGTCGCTATATCTAAGCTCGAATTTAATCTTACTGCCTTGAGAAAATTCAAAAGCTTTTTAAGTGATTTTGTTCGCTCATTCCCAGAGAACAAATTTTAAAGGCATTTTGCAATTATATCTCCATTACTAGGTAATGTCTCAAATAATTTCAATTCTTTAGATACACTCCGGCAGGGAACAAAAAATCGGAGAACCGAGTTCGAATTTCAGTTGAATTTCTTTGCATTCACTTACGCGCAAATAACTTTGAGAAAGGTATTAATCCGTCTCTTCCCTCCTGTTATGTGTTAAATAACAGGACAGATTGGGTTCTATAGCCTTGGCTGGCAACCAGTCTACCCCAGAAATCAATGGCAACGTACTGCGGGATAATGTTTTTCCCAGTTAGTCATGTCTCGAAAGAGACATGATCGCCCAAGCGTCTATCACGTATGGCACTTAAGTGACTGATTTAAGATTCTTACGTCTATACACCTTCTATAAAGTTGAATAACCTTAAACTTCCAAAAGTTCCGAAAAAAAGTTTCAGTGCAGTCATATTCTCTAAAAATTGCCACTTTGTGAAGTAATCTCCCGCATGAGTGGTTCAAGTCCTTCAGCAAATCAAGGATCAATCTCCATATTTCTCATCGCCTTCTATTCCATTCATATCATTTTTACAACTTTCAGCGTTATCTTATTAGCTTCCCGCCTATATTTGAGTAGCTCTCGAACTACTTGACTGAAATTTAATCTGAAAAAAGACATTAAAATAGAGTATATTAAAGCAATAGCAGAAATAATTCGAGTTTTTATGAGCGCTAGATGCTAAAATAGCCAGAAATAAAATCAACGCTATCATATAAATTAAAAATAATAAGAAAGACGCGATTTTCGGAAACGATAGCACGGTTTATATCTCAATGAAAATCATATCTTTCAACGTGATTTCTCAATGAAAAAAATCATTTAAAACTAGAATGTAATATTAGCTGGCGACATCAGAAGAGAGGAACTGTTTTAACAATCTTCCGAAATATATTTCTTTTGAACATTTATCTTCATTTCGGTTTCGGAGAATAATAACAAGGAGTCAGAAAAAAAAACAAATAGAACAAATATAAACTAATAATAATAATAAACATGAAAAGAGAATTAAAAAAAATATATAATAAGAATCAATAAAAAACATCCAAAATGTTGATTTATTTTTCTATTAAACAAAGGCAGAAATTCGAAAGTGCATTGGTATAGCTAATCACAACTTCCAAAAGGAAAGAAAATTACAGGTTGTGGAATTGTCTCCCATATCTACGTCCCACATAATGATAAGTCATTAACTAGACGAAGACAACATTACGACTAATATCTTAACATTATATAGGACGTATATGTGGAAAGTGTTTCTGTCGCAGCCTCTATTAAGAACGAGAAAAATTCCGTTAGAGACTACGAAAGGTGTTTTGAATTGTTAGGTAATGTCACTCCTCCTGATTCTGGGCAATTTCCTTAGAGATGAAAAATTGACTTGAGACCAGATAAATGTGGTTGTACAGAAGGATGCTGATAATATCTTCTTCTTCTATATGCCTTGTCCCTTCAGGATGTAGGCGATCATGGCCTTCCACGTTTCCCTATCCCTGGTGGCTCTGAGCACGCCTTCTCCTGTTTCACCATGCAATCCTCGTTCCGTCATCCACCTGATTAGGCCCTTCAAATATGTTATCCGTTGCTTTCCCCTGTCTCTTTTTCCCTCTATCTAGCCTGTTAGTATCACATTCTCCAAGCCATCCTTCCTCATTGAATGCCCCAGAAAGGCAATGAGTAAAATGGAAGTTTTAGAGAAGATGGTAAGAAAATGACACATATTTTTTTCATTAATGTAAATGGCTATGTACGAAGTCTAAGCGCTACTTAATTTATATAAATTACAGAATGTGTACAGTTTATTGAGATATATGCAGACGATAGCGGTTAGCTCTAGTGGCGTGGCTTTTCTCTGTCTTATCTACAAATATTTTTGTAACGGCTGCTAGTAGTAGGGTTTTTTTCTATAGGGCCGTGACTACATGTAACTTTGAGCCTGTTACTAGATTGGCATCTAGAACACACCCGTTTGCTGTTGAAATAGCTACATGCAAGAGTCACTTATAATTAAACAGGTTGTTTTCTCGCATTTCTCGCCTGTGTGAGACTTTTCCGTTTGTTTCCCAGATAACTCCAGACTTCATTAATTTAAATACTACGCAGTCCCAAGTTGATGCCTCCCCAATCTCTACAATGTTAACCTTTTTTGTAAATCCTTCCCCTCCAAGCAAGGCGAGAAAGCCACTAATGCTCATTTGTTTACAGAGAGTGAAATCGAAAAAATACCCCGAATAAAGGGAAAACTGGAGATAACGATAAAAAGTAAACACAATTCCATAAACAGAAATGTTATTTACAGAAACGTTGAGATTGTAGAGACCGAGGAAGCATCAACTTGGGAGTCGGTTTTACAAAGTAAAGTTTTGAGTTATAGTTAGAATAAGAAAGAGATAATTGAACTTTCTTGGGAACGTAATGCGTTAAGAAACTTCAAATATTTTAAATTAAACGTAAAGGAGACAGAGAAAAGCAGTGATTTGTCTAACTAACGAGCTTATGTAAACGATTAGCAGAACAGGGAATAACAGAGCTAAAACAAAACTTCCTAACAGAAAACAAAACAGGCAGGTATTTAAGGAGAATCGTTATCCCCAACATCCTGAAGGAAATCAACAAACAGAAGAGGTTTGCACATAAAATTAGTTTCTTCTTTTATGCACCGTGTCCCTTCATGGACCTAGGGATACCCTATGCTTAGTAGTACTTAGCAAACTTATTATTTCTCAAAAATGTTATATGTCAAACACTTTACATCTCTCCCTCTCTTTCGCTCTGTCTCTCTCTATCCGTCCTGTAACTACCATATTCTTCAAGCCCTCCTTACTGATTAAGTGTCCCAGAAACCTAGCTGATATTAAGCCTATTTCCTTTTCGCTTCCTTCCTCCCTAAAATATACTACCCTAAGCATCCTTCTGTAAAACAAAATGTCGTTTGCTTCAAGTCTTTCCTTCACTTTTGATGAGACTGTCCAGCATTCGCTGCTATATACAAGGAGAAACATGAGAGTACTCTTTTCTTTCACTGACTAAATTAAAATGGGTTCTTGTTGAAATCAATTCGAACTTCCTTCTTTTTTATATAACTATTACTGTATATAAGCACTATACATCTTATTAAATTCCCTGTTGATAATTTTTGGATAGCAAGAAAATCAGACTAGTGTTTTTTTTTTTCAACGTCCCACCTTATTTACGGAGTCACCATATAATTGTCAAGGGGCATTATATCTTCACTGTAACCTTTGTCATGTGTAATCTGATTTAGCAAACTGATTTAATATATTCTACTGAGGTGACAATGGCGTTAGGCTAAATCCACGAAGCCTACAGCCTCAAGTAATTCAAGTATCTCCTTGATTTTGTCTATTCAATTTACCTCGAGCAGTTACAGTTGTGTTGACTTATTACATTAAATAACAATTGCGTATAGAGGCACACATACAGCCTCTCTCAAGCACATATTTACAGACACACAATCTTCTATGCACAAAGATACATACACACGCAAACTTAGGTATTCTGTCAGCGTCTGTCATTATAGTTTTGGAATCGATGCCAAAAGGTCAGTGTTCAAGTCTAAGTAGATAAAATTGAAAAGGGATTTGGAAGGCGATCCTCATCAAGTGTAAGATTATTAAAATACAATTATATTTCAATCGTTTTACTTCTCTCTGTGCTCAATACAGTTTAGCTTGTACAGAGTGGTGATGTTGAAAGCCTCAACGAAAACACTTCGAAAAAGAATTGTAATATTTCATCATTTTCAAATTTTGATTCAAATTTCTATTTAGCAATCGGTTGTGTGTGAGTACCTATATATATATATATATATATATACATATATATATATATATATTTCATATATTATAATATATAATTATGAAAATGTGTGTCTCTCTATATATTCTTACTGATTTCTATTAATATACACTTACATATTGTTCATCCGATTTGTTTTAATGCTTATACACCCCTTGCAAATTTCTTATTGGACACGACAAAGAAGAAGATATTGCGCGTGGTCCTAAGTTTAATCTACTTAAATTTTTGTTTTCAAGTATTTTTTTAACCAATGTTCAACAGAGTAATTTTCACATGGAGAATAAAGATATGCTATCTCCTGTATTTAATTCTTGTAGATGTGAGTCGTTTAAAAGAATAAAATTGCCCATGGGAAAACTTTCTCTTCCTATCGATTCAACGGCAGGTACTTATTGCTAGTATATATATATATATATATATATATATATATATATATATATATATATATATGCTTAAAAAGTAGGTTTTTCCCACTAACCAACAATTTTATTAAATAAAATTCATTTCATTTATTTGCTTTGATAATGTCTGCTAGTAGACGAAACCCCCGGGCAAAAGTATAGTTTTTATCCTCTCTTTTTATAAGCATACTGTACTTTTTCTCAGATTATAAATGAGAATTTTTACACACACACACACACACACACACACACACACATATATATATATATATATATATATATATATATATATATATATATGCGTGTGTGTGTTTGGGCCTGTGTCTGTGTGTGTATCTGTATCTATAATTGTGTGTGTGCCTGTCTGTCTGTCTGTCTGTCTGTGTTTCATTGAATAACTTCCTGCTATACACATTATGTCTATTTATTCTTATTTTAATCTTACCATAGTCAGATAGAAGTCTGATCGTATGATGATTAAAATCAGCAAAAAATCACTGTAGTTCTTTGCATTCGTTTTATTTACCCAAATATTTTCAAACTTATCCAAGATCATATTCAGGAGGTTGATTTCTCAGATGATATTAATTTACGAGTTTTTTGTGGTTTGCGGTTATGAATTTGGGACATGCGCGCAGAATACAAAGACATTTTCAAAATTTGATAAAATCAGTGTGGGTAAGTTAACTTTATATTTAGAATCTTTTTATAAAAATTAAAATTTTAGAGATTTAAAATATCATGTTGAAATTTTAATTCTTCCAAAAATTTACAACATAGATATAAAACTTGCTGTTTAAAGCATTTTAAAACATTGTTGCTAAGCTATTCGTTAGGCGAATTTTATTTTTCATTTTTTATTTAATTGTTTTAATTCTATCTAAACATCGTTAATTGGCAAATTTATTTTTCATTTATTGATTTAAGTGAAAGAATTATTTCTTTTATTCTAGTATACACTTTTATTTTGTTCCATCTATATTTTTGTGTTTTTTAATTCAATTTTTCTTGTAAAAGAAATTATTTTCGGAATTTAATTTTTTCACCTTTTTTCAATAGTTTTCATGTTGGAAGTTGACCTTCAGTTATATATTTAACAGTATGGCTTTTTTAAAAAAGGTTCAGAAGTTATAAACATCTTAAAAAATAAGATGGACTTTTGGAAGGCACCAAGCAGTACAGAGGTTTAAAACTGTAATGGTTTCAGTCTTCTTGGTGGATATGCGTACGCGCAAATTTATTTAGAAACGAAAGACATAGGGATCCGCTAACTGATGTTTTTGGGAAGCAGTCATTAGAGTGACTATTTTCTTCATGTGGAACATAATGCTATCAAATGCAGAAGGTTGTGCCGTGGTCAGCTGGCACACGATGATAACATCGACCAAATATTACTGACCGAATATGAGTGTCATTGCAGGATCAATGATGACAGTATCCGAACACACTCAAATAATAAGAGATAATCTAGCTGCCTACATTAGTCAATAAGAAAAAATAATCGGGACCAACATTGACAGCATGAACAGTTTATGGTGCTTCGATATCATGTTCAACGCTTTTGATCATTATTTCTGTTCCCAACTGTTTTAAATTTTGTGGCAGAAAAATCAGTGGTCTTCTCTCTTTTTCCTGTTCAGAGAGAAAGTCTCTGGGATTTTGGTCGCAGGCTATCTCAATCATCTTTGGCAGATAATGATAGTTCCCTGGTCCATCTAACGGACCTACAAACAATTAAGATTCCCCCATTCCCTCAAAACCCAGCGCCATTCTCACGTGCAATAATAAATAGGAAGAGGGCTATGGAGTGTCGTTGGTAGGAGCAGAAAAACCAAACAGCAGTGTTTAAATCCCCAGAAATACCCGATTGGAAAACATAAACAGTCCCCCTATACTTTACCTGCTCTATGGATGAGGACTCAGCGGGCTATTATACTACATTTGAAATACAGAAGAAAATGAACTAAACTAAGAGAAGGCAGATAATATTTTTAAAAATCAAAACAACACATAGAGGCGAAAGGGTTAAATCATACTTGGCCGAATTTTCCCCCACCTCGTGGTGACTGAAGTTTCCTGGTGCAACAGTCAAGTTACATACCCGGAAATCTGATAAGCGTTGAAGCTGGTTGTCTGGGACAAATCTCCAGGATTAGAACTGTTCTTGATGACGTCACACATCTATGTGAATTTTCTTTCTGTTTTAAAATTGTTGCTTTATTTCACTTATCTCACAGAGAAGAAATTCACATGTAGAAACAAATAAAGACTTCATGGAGATTATCTGATTTTATAGAAGATGTATTAATCAAGCAATGTAAGACAATGATGGTTTGGTGTAAGAAAAGTTGTAGCATTTCAGTGATTGTGGTTAAGTAAGTTTAATTGCAAGACTGAAGACCAGATTTTACTTTATCCAACTTTTGTATTTATTATTCTTTTCTATGTTACCTAGACATTCCGAATTTAAGCGCAGTACCAGGCTGTCGTTCATCTCGTCAATTTTCAGTTTACTTGGCTGGATGCCATTGTTAATTCTATGCTAATTTAATTTATTTGCACTTCTCGCTTGTGTAAAACCTACAAGATACGAGGCCTGTCAGCCCACTTTAATCTTAAAAAATGTAAATAAAACGTCAGGCGCTATTTGCTATCATCTTGATTACACATTTTGTTGTCTCTCACGAGTAATGTTTCTGTTTCTAATACTTTCACACCAAGTAACCCCTTGTCTTATATATATATATATATATATATTAATATTATGATTATATATTAATATTATGATATATATTAATATTATGATTGATTAATTTAAGCAAAATCTGGTGATTTAGCTGATTGATGTTCTCTTTAGCATCCCGACTTCAGAGCTTCGCAGGTGGATCTATCCGTCAACGTTTTAAGGTTTTACTATCAATATCTTCAGTTTTATCCGTTCTTTATATTTTTAGTGTATGTTCAGCATGTGTGCATCTCTGTAGTCTTGTGCTTGTTCGCGTATTTTCTTTTTGCACATGTACGTGTAGGATGTCACAGTTTTTTGTCTTTTTGCTTGGCGCTCGTTTATTGCTGACTTAAATATTGCAAGTTTAAGAAAATTAAGAAAGATGAATTGATTCTTCTGAAATTCTTTGAGAGATTACAAGACCCAAGTCATAAGCAAAGAATGGAGTGCATGTAAAGCAGCGGCCAAACGAATTTGGAAACATGTACAGAATTTTACAACAGTTGGAGTTAATCAGAGAATTCAATAAACCAAAAGAAAAGTTCAAAATTTACAAGGTGAATATGACTAAATTCAGAATGAAATGCAAATATTGTGGAAGAACGTATGAAAAGAACAAATACAAACGTCTAGCATTAAGGAACCTCTGCTTGAATTGTGGAAGAAGGAATCATGTTCAGGGTATTTGTAGGTATGAGAAGCAAGTTGAGAAAATGCAAACAGTAAACACGTCATTCTCTGAAGAAGAAAAAGAAGAAGCTGGAATATTTGCAGTAAATGAGAGTTTAAGAATAAATCGTGATGTATTTAAAGTTGGGCTGACCCAAACTAAAAAACAATATGTGAAATTACATATGAAAAAGCACCTTTGAACCTTGTATACAATTTGAAGTATTTCCAGTTCTGGTGGTAGCATGCCATAAGGATCATGGATCATTAGGAATGGACATATTAAAGGTGGATACACCAAAACTGATAAATTCCCTGAAGACACAAGAACACAAGAAGGTGGAATAGGATTGTTAAAAGGGTATAAAGCGAGTATTCAGTTGAAAGATAATTGTCAGCTTAAACATATCTAGAGGTGAGAAAAGTTCTGGTTGACATACTTCTTTTGGTGATAGCAAATTTAAATAGAATGACCGAACAAGGCATTCTAGAAAAGGGGACTAAAGGTGGGAGGAACTGGACATCACCTGTTGCGATAAAAAGAAAACCTCAAAAGCAACTATGGAAAAATAATCAAACAAATATTAGAAAAATAAGCTAGAAAAATGCAACATTAGAAATGAAAATGAAGTCCTATCAACTAAAGAAAAATTAAAGCAAACAATAAAACTGAGGGCTCAGAGAATAAGACGCTATGAGAAATGATTAAGATTCTACCGACAAAACAATATTTTTTAAACCGATGCAAAGTAATTTTGAAGGGAAATAGGTAAAAAAAGAATTGAAGTGAGAGTCCCCCCCCCCAAAAAAAAAATGGAAGATGTTATACAGTTCTGGGAAAAAATATGGGCTTGCCCTAAAGATCATAACAAAGAAGTAGATTGGATTGCACAAGAGATAGAACGAATCAGAAATAAACCAGAACAGACATGGGCTGGAATCACAGAAGAGGATGTTAAATGTCTACTGAAAAAAAAGCACACAATTGAAAATTACCAGGTATAAATAAAATTCCTAACTGTTGGCTATATTATTTAAATACAGCACATAAAAAAACTAGACAAAGAACTTGAAGAAATGATTAACGATCCCACTAAAATTCCTGCATGGATGACCAAAGGAATTACATTTCTTCTACCCAAGAACAGTGACGCAAACAATCCGAAAAACTACAGACCAATTACATGCCTTACGACAATATACAAACTATTAAAATCTATTTTAACAAAGCAGATATATTTCTTCTTGAAAAGAAATTACATATTACCGCTTAAACAAAAAGGGTGTAAACGTGGCTGTTAGGGATGTAATGACCAATTGCTTATTAACAGAATGACCTGGAAAACTCCTACAATGCAAAGAGAAATCTTAGTACTGCCTGGAGAGATTATCGTAAGGCATTCAATAGTGTACCACATTCCTTGAGTTTGAACATTTAAATATATACAAGATATCACCCGTTATCTTTAATTTCATCGAACAATGTATGTCTATATGGAAAACAACCCTTTACCTCAATCATATAAATGGAACCTATAAGTATGATGAAATAAACATCAAAAGAGGTATATTTCAAGGTGATTCTTTATCTCCCCTACTATTCTGCATATCATTAATAGCACTAACCAGTCAACTTAACAAGACAGGATGTGGTTGTAAAATAGCCAAAAGAAAATAAGACATCTATTTTAGATGGGTGACTTAAAGTTGTATGCTAAGAATGATAACAGGCTGGAAGATCTTCTGCAAACTGTAAAATGCTTCCACGAAGACACTGGAATGAAATTTAATTTGAATAAATTTCCTAAAGCTACAGTTTTACCTGGATCGCTACAACGAACATCCTTAATTAACTTCGACTCTGCTGTAACAATAAAAGAATAAAAGCCGAAGAATCTTATAAATCCCTAGTTGTAAATGAGAGTGAAATCATTCACCATAAAAAATGAAATAAATAGTGTGTAAAGAGTACCATAGAGGGCTACGACTGATATTAAAAACTGAATTGAATTCTCAGAACAGAAGTATGGCCATTAATAGCCTTGCAATCCCAGTTGTCAGATATAGTTTCAATACCTTAAATATCTTAAATATCTTAAACTGGACTCTAAACGACATCAAGCGAATGGATTCTAAAACAAGAAAGCTTCTTTCCCAGCATAAGATGCTCATTCAAAGGCTGATGTAGACCGTCTATACGTACCCCTTAAAGAAGGTGGAAGAGGTCATATTCAGCTAGAATTGTCATACAAGTCAAGAACTATTGACTTATTAACATACATAAAAGCAACAAAGGACTGGTAATTACAATTAGTCAAACAACATGAAAACAAAAGGATAAAATATTCAATAACAAATGATGGCAGTAAATACAAACAAGATTTACAGTTAGTAGATTCTGTAGAAAAGCAAAACAGAAGCTAAGAACCAACTCTTGCGGAAAAAACATAAGAATATGAAAGCCAAAGATAAAACACTTGAACAGATGAAACAACGCTGGAAAGACAAATCTCTGCATGAACGTGCCAATAAATCCAATGTTTATAAGGTTAATACTCATCGATGGTTACATGCATCTGGATTAAAGTCTGAGACTGAAGGCTTTATTCTTGCAGCACAAGACCAAATTCTTTTCACTAGAACCTTTCAGGCAAATGTTATACATAATAATGTGGATCCAAAATGCAGGTTCTGTGATAAACATCAAGAAACAATAGACCATCTAATCTCAGGTTATTCTGTACTTGCCCTAAATGAATATAAAAGTTGTCAAAAGAGAATGGGGCAATATTTACATTGGACAATGTGCAAACACTATGGAAAATCTGTAATTAAACACTAGTAGGAACATCACCCAGCACCGGTTACAGAAATAAAAGATGTCACCATTTTATGGGATTACAACATCTACACAGACAGAAAAATTGAAGCAAATAGGTCGGACATTATTGTTAAACCCAGAAAGAAAAAACTTGTCTATTACTTGATATGGCTTGTCCAGCAGATTGTAACATATCAACCAAGGAATTCGAAAACTGTCAAAATATAAAACCTGGAAATTAAAATAGAAAAAAATGTGGAAATTGAAAACATAAATCGTGCCAGTGATAGTAGGTGCGCTTGGAATGATAATAAAAAGAAACAAAACAACACATTAAAAGAATCCCTGAAACCCAAGCTTAAGAGATATACAAAACATTGTCTTGTTAAATACAGCCCACACACTAAGAAAAACTTTGTTTATATAACGCAAGTGCTAATAAAGGAGACAGAAAAACAGGAAATGGAGCCATAACGACGTACCACGACCTGCCTCAGGTTTTCCTGCAGACTTGGTAGGTAGTGCGCCCATAGCAGAAATAGAACTATGATGAAAAATGACATAATAATAATAATAACGAAGATAGAAATAATGATAATAATTTTCATGTTACACTGTGTAACCATAATGGCTAAACTGATGGGCATATACGTAATCAATAATTTAACTAATGATATTAATAAAAAAATCTAGGTTTACACAGTGACGACGGTCTATTTATTCTAAAAAAACTGAAACGGCAGAACTACAGGAACAAATGGAAAGAAATAATAAAAACATTGAAAAAGGCTAGCATTTGCAAAAGATACAAAACCCCTTAAACAAATAAAAAATTATGTAGCCGAAACAACGGAAACCTCCTAATCATACAGAAAAACAAACAACACTCCAGTATACATTTTTAAAAGTTTCAACCCCCTTATTAACGTATTCAAGGAAATATCCATATCTACAAACAAAAAGGTAACAACAAATTTTAGTAGCCTTAAAATGTTCTTCAATAAAACAAAAAAGACATACGAATAAGTACTAAGTAGCAGGGACTATTCAGGTAAAGTAGAATACAAGAACCGAAGCAATTCAAGGAAAAAAAACAATAAAAAATGGAGTATAATCTAGTTCACCGCTTAACATCCACACAATAAAATATAAAATAAGTCAAATAGTTCTTAAATAATTGAAAAACACTTCTCAAAAATAGCAAAAGATGAGGAAAATAATAATCGAGCAGAATAAAAAGTACTCAGCAAAACGAATAACAATGCCAACGATTATTTGCCAACAAAATGGCAGCACTAATTATAACTGCCGAAACAAAGACAATTGCCCACTTAAGAACAAAAGTTTAACCAATAACATAATATACAAAGGTACTGTAAAAATAGCACTAACGCGGAAGAAAAAATTATGTAAGCGCCACCGCAATTACTTTTAAATATAGCAATCGCAAAGTGTCAGTTATAAAGAATAATACATAAAAATATAATGCTATCAAAATATGTATGGAGTCAAAAATAAAATATATCCATCAAAATCAAATAGAAAATCATATAGAGAGGAGCCTCACCCTCATTACTAGCAAAAATTGTAAGTTATGCTAATAGGAAAAACTAGGAATTATTAACTTTAAAACTAAATTAAACACTTAAACAAGGAAAAAAAAAACCCTAACCCTACTACATTTTGTGGTGGGTGGGGATCCAAATAATCTGTCATATGCGCCTCTTTCCTCCGAAAGCCATCGTATGGCAAAAATAAAACTAAATAATAATAATAATAATAATAATAATAATAATAATTATTATTATTATTATTGATCTTGTTTCATATTATTAGGATTTTAAACCAAATAGAAACATGATGAGAAAACATGAAATCGGAATGATTGCAATCGGAATGATTGTATATGGTCTGTTCTTATTTAGCAAAAAATGAACTGAATTTGGTTAAGAAACATTTGCGCATGTGCTATGTTACTGATAAGTTCTTGTAGGTTATTACGAGTTGATTGCTAACATACGTCCTGTGGGGGGATTCTTAGATATTTATTTGCGGAAAATGTAACAATTGTGTATGCCTAAATGTGTGTTTAAATAATGAATATTGGAATTATTTTAAATCTCTCGCTCTCTCTTTGTTTTTTCTCTCTTTATATATATATATATATATATATATATATATATATATATATATATATATACACGCAGTTTTAAAAAAAATGACAGACATTATATTACGGTTATGATTTTATGTAATTTTTAATGAGATCGTATGATTTTTCTTTTTAGAACATAAATTATATAAAAATTGTCCAAAATGTTTTGTTTTACCGAGAGCTTTGGGATTTAATTTTTGCCATTATTGAGGATTGATTTTACTTTTTGTTTGACGAATATGTGCAGTGTGTATCCATGTGTGTAGAGTCATATATTTGTGTCATATTGTTATATTGCTATCACGGTAACCCGTTCTTGCCTGTCCTTAGTTAATACATATCGCCCATTCAGTAATGAATTAGAGCACTCTCTCTACTGGCGTATGATACATCATACGCTAAAATGTCTGCCTTCTTCTACCAAGCGCCCATAGCTCAGAGGTAAAATCGCCGACTGACGCCAATTCGGTCGGGTTTTAATTCTGGGTAAAATTAATTGGATGTCTAAGCGTACTGATGAGCTGTGATACAGCGAAACAGATCTGTCTGCGGATAACTATATATATATATATATATATATATATATATATATAACGTTAATAAAC
This sequence comes from Ascarosepion bandense, assembly GCA_037127315.1. Taxonomy (NCBI): domain Eukaryota; kingdom Metazoa; phylum Mollusca; class Cephalopoda; order Sepiida; family Sepiidae; genus Ascarosepion; species Ascarosepion bandense. The sequence continues at coordinate 191,002 of JBBBDQ010000258.1, forward strand.
ATAAGTGTAATTGTAGAACTAAAAAGGACTGCCCAATTAGAGGTAATTGCAATCAGACAAGCGTAGTTTATAAGGTTAAAGTTTATGTTAACGAAAATGACAAAAGCCCCAAGACATACATAGGATCCACACATGATAGTTTTAAAAGTAGGTTTTATAACCATAAAACTTCTTTCAAAAACGAGAAATATAAGCATAGCACTGCATTATCTACCTATGTATGGGAAATAAAAGCCAAAATTAAAAATGATCCCATTCTGAAATGGGAAATAATAAAAAAGTGCCCTAGCGATAATAAAAACAATAAATTTTGTAGGGTATGTGACGAGGAGAAGCTAGCAATAGCTAAATTTGAACCTACCAACAAACTCATTAACGCTAGAACAGAAATACTAAATAAGTGTAGAATGCACAAAATGAAGTTTCTTGCGTAGACTATCGGTGTTACTGTAAACCCCGCCCCCAATATATATATATTTTTTTTCTCTTCCTTTCAACCCCTTCCCCAAATGGGTTAGTCTTAATAGAGGTCTATTTATTTGATTAGTCCTTGGTCTGCCTTTGCCCTGACGAGCCGTTGTGCGAAACCGCGGTAGGTCTTGGCGATCTTGCGATTTTTTTCGTGTATATATATATATATATATATATATATTTAAGTGAATAAGGAACGAAGAAAATTTGACAAGGTTCAAAACATTAATTTAAAACAGTGCTCAATATAAAATAGCGCTGTGAGTATTTATTATCAATTATAGTTTAGAATATATACAAATTATCATCCACTCCAAAGTGTACATTTTGTTCCAACATTGAAATGACAATGTCTCATCAGATAGTGTGAAAAGAAATGAACATTCTTTTTCTTATATTTGGCGAATGATGTGTGAGATGTAGATGTGATGGGAAATGGGAAATAAGTGTTGTAGGTTGCCAGTTAGAATTTGAACAAAAAGGGGGAATAGGCGGATGATAGAGGTGATTAACGGACGTGTTGAAAACTTTATAGACATTATTAACATTAGAAGATAAGATATGGTCTTTTACAGCTTTTATGGTCAGGTCTTTGGGTTTAATAAAAGGAGAAAATATGGAAATGTATATGGGGTGGGGATGAGTAAGAGTGGTGCGATAAATTGGAATAAAGATTGCTATTTGGTAAACATATCTTTATTAGTGAATTATACGACTACAAATATTTTTGTTTTTAAACTTTTTTATAATTAATCTATTTTGTTTATATTTAATTTAAAATTTAGGAAATATCTTTTTTATTCAAAACTTTAAATTAAATCGCAGTTTGTGGTATGAAATAAAGGTAAAATTTGAGGTAAGATTGTTGTTAATATTATCAAGTTTTATCGTTTTTAGAGATCCTAACTTTGGCTTTTCTAGTTTTAGCATGGTTCTAAGGTTAGTTCTTTAATGTGATTCCAGTTTACTGTGGTTTCATGCCACTGGTTTAATAGTATGTTACTACTCATGTATTTAATGATTTTCATTTTTTCTTGAAGACAAAGGAAACATGGTTCCTTTACCATTTTATATGTTCTGGCCTATTTAAGGATTTTCCATTTAACTTTATGTGTTTTATTTTCGTTTTTTAACTTCCAAACACGCTTAGAAAGCGTTGTCATATTTTGTTTGTTCTTGTTATTGAAGGATGAGAGGTGATTGTAAAAGCGCTTTTTGAAAATGTTCATTCTGTTTCCGATATAAATTTTAGCATCCTTAGGATTCTCCATGGATAAAATCTAACACATATATACCAATGATGTTGTTAAGTATTTACTAGGTATGGGGCATTGGTTCGGGTTTCTACAGTAAAAAAGTTATTATTATGGCGCAAACAGGCATGAGTGTTAGAGTTATTTTTGTTGTATGCTTTTAATATTTTATTGTTATGTAATTTAACTATTTTTTTCTAAATGGTTGTAGCAGCTATAACTGAGTTTTATTGTATTCCTATTAAAACTATTAACGTTCCAGCTTATTTTAAAGCAAGTAATGCTCGCATTTAAGTATGTTTGCTTCTATTATTTTGAACATTTTCTACAACAATACATTTTAGAATTGTATATATGTATGTGTATTTTCTGTAAGAATAAGTGATTTAAATTAAATTCGATATTGTTATTACTTCAGAATTGACTTTTGTGAATACTAAAATTGTTTATTTAAACAGGGGGATCTTTTAAAATTCTGATTTGTATAAGTATTCATATAACGAGAAATAGATAGATAGATAGATAGATAGATAGATAGATAGATAGATAGATAGATTATCTTTTGTTTTAAGCCTGACTCAAAGTTCCCTGTATTTTGCAATGACCAGATTAATATTAGGAAGTGAGCAGTTCACTTCATATTATGCACCTAATAATTGCATAATGCATGTAACTTCAAGTCGTGCTTAAAACATGGGATAATATATATATATATATATATATATATATATATATTTATCATTATATAATTTTGCGCTCTAATCTCATTGAGTGCTGTTCTATTAACACCTGATAAATATTTTTATTTTGATGTTAATCTGCGCGTATACACACATATATATTTATATCCTTACGTATATATATATATATATATATATATATATATATATATATATATATATATATATGTGTGTGTGTGTGTTGTGTGTGCGCGTTTGTGTACGTATGTTTGTGCATGTGCGATTAATGATGTTTTCCCATTATTTGTGTAAAATATAATTAGTTAATATAAGGAACACTGAACATATTTACTGAATAAACACCGGCATAATTGGTAAGCTGTTTTCATGCGTATTTCAAATTATACTCTTTTTCTTGTTTATATCGAGGATATGTGAGAGAACAATTATTTCAAAGGTGATAACATTCAAACAACTTAAAACAATTTAAGACTTAATTAATTTTATTAAATTCAAATTTGACATTAATAATATCATTATGAAGCTCGTATGTGCCTTCCCTTTGTCATTTCTACAAATATGCTAATGGCGGCTTAGCTGAATAGCTTTTTTCAATTGTGCCCGAAAGTTAAGCAATCTAAGGTAAGCGTTGTGGTTTAATAGATATCGGTTCGTAATAAGAAATAATAGTTTGAACGCCAGTCGAATTCATTTCATTTACAAATACCCTTGGGAAAGGTATTAATCTATCTCTTCTCCTTTCAACTGTGTTGAATAGCAGGACAGATTGGGTCCTATAGACTTGGTGGCAACCAGTCTACCGCAGAATCTATAGCGTGAAAATCTTTTGCCTAATCAATATTGTTGCGAAAGAGACATCATCTCCAAAGCGTGTATCACGTATGACAATTAACTAACTGAATGGTTTGGGACCTAGGTGCCACACTTTTATATTTAAAATAGCTAAATGACCAACACCTATATTTACACTGTTTCTTTTCACTCACTTCGAACTTTTAAAAAGTCTTTTCTTTTACTGACTTCCTGAAAACAATAATCTTTAAAAATGTAAATGTAACAACAATCACTATCTTTTTGACATATTTTTTATAACTGAATCTGTAATTTCTTTTACATATTTCTACCTATTATTATGACAATAATTTTCCTTTTTTCCAAACACGGTTAGCATAAAATCAACTGTTCATAACGGATTTTTTAGTCTTGTTTATTTTTATTTTATCATTATGGCTTACATTATTCTTAGCCATTTCTAGATGCGAATGAGACAATTACGGCCATGTTTTATACGCCTATATAGTAGATGTTGTTTAGAAGCCATAGTTGAGGTATGATCCGAGAGATATAAATCGAGTTTTCGATAGTATGAAAGAGGAATTGCTACCCAAAGAAAAAACTCTCTCTCTTACTCTCTCTCTCACTCTCTCTCTCTCTCTATATATATATATATACTAGCAGTATAGCCGGCGTTACTCGGGTGTAATGAAAGATTTAAAACTAATCCATGGTCCTGGAGCTCAGACTTTATGGACGCTGGCACGAAAGACTAAAAATCAATAGTTGTTTCCTGTTAAAGCGGAACGGTAGACCGAAAGAAAAATGAATGGATGTAAGTCAAATTTTGATTTCCTGATATCGATATCAAATTTTCTGCACTATTGTAAGAACTGCAACCTTGAAACTTCTGAATATCGTTTCTTATGTATTTGTGTATGAGTGTATCAAATTTGATTAAAATCGGACCACTCCTTCTATAACCCGATTTTTTCGATTATCGATTTTCGATATTTATCTGGGGTACCTCGACACAAAACCGAGCTAAGAACACTCGCAGACGCTTATAGCACAACTGTGCAAATTTTCAAGAAAATCGGTTCAGTCGTTTCGGAGTCTATAGGTAACGGATACACACACACACACACACAGGCACACACACACACACACACACACACACACACACACACACACACACACACACACACACAGAGGCAAAGTTCCATTTATAAATAAGTTTATATATATATATACATATATATATATATATATATATATATATAGCACGTTAACAAATTGTAAAGGCAGTTATTCGTAAAATATTATTATGCAGTTATACTCGATGATATATCACTCTTTCAATGTGTAATATGCATTAGAATTCTACTGAAATCTGTAATAGACCGATTATAAGCTAAAGCAAATCCTTGGGAAATTATGTTTTATTTTCTGAATATGCACAAAATTTATAGCAGTTTTTGAACAAATCTATTTGAGAGAATCTCTAAGAGATGTGTCATAACAATGAAGACAAAATATTTACACAAAATAAATGTCCAATGTTATGAAATAATTCTAGAAATTCATTAGTATCTTCTAAATTAAGCTGACTTAGCGACATCCAGAAACAAAATCATCGGAAAAAATTTTTTAACAATTACAAGCTATAATATTCGTAACATTACGATTTCTTTAGAAGGTGAACATTGTAATAATTCCCAATAGCTATACACTACCCAATGTAGCAAAGAAAATAATTAATTTATGTAGGTTTCACAACGGCAAAATTATAGAAAATATTCCATGGCCACGACTCTAATTTCAACGAACAGCTTGAAGTAAACATGCTGATAAATAGATCTAAATACACCGTACTTGAGATTCTTAAAAAACGCATGATGATGGGTGAATGAAGAGAATAACAGGAGAGTTCCATAGAATTTAACGAAGCTGTAATTTTTTCTGTTTTGTTTTTTTCAGATTCTATTATTAACTTTTCAACTAAAAGAAAATTTGTAGACGAGTCAGACCCCATCATATTACGCAAATTCAGTTGCACGTCTTTCACGTTGGTTTTGTTTCATTCGTCTTGACACGTTAGTTACCAGCACGACTCTGGTTTTTTATGTTTCTGCATTTCTATGCAATTTTGAAAAGTTTGAAGAAGAGAGTCATACGGTCGAAATATTGTTCAACATGGTCAAGCACTATTTGCTTACACTTTTCTTTTCTAAGTTTTGAAAAAAAATAGAAAATTTACTGCAAGCATTTAATAATAATAATAATAATAATAATAATAATAATAATAATAATAATACGGAATTTTCAAACAAATATCAAACATAATAATGTGGATTCAAAATGCAGGATATTTGTGAGATTGCAGGAAACAACAGACAATCTAATCTCAGGATGTTCTATACTTACCTCTAATAAATATAAAGATCGTCACAATATAGTGGAGCAATATTTACATTGGATAATGTGCAAATACTTTGGAAAATATGAAAACGAACATTGGTATGTTCATCACTCAGAACCGATTACAGAAATAGAAGGTGTTACCATTCTATGATATTACACGATCTACACAGATAGGGAAATTGAAGCAAAGAGGCCGGAAAAACCAAAAAGAAATGACTTACCTTGTAATTGATATGGCTTGTCAAGTGGATCGTAACATAGTAGCAAACGGACTTGAAAAAACTATCAAAATATAAAGAACTGGAAATTAAAATTGAAAACAAAAATAGTAACGGTGATACTAGTTGGAATGATAAATATGAGAAACAACACATTGAAAGAATCCCTGGAATCCCAGCTTAAGAGATATACAAAAAACGTCTTGGGTTTTGCCTGCAGACTTGGTAGGTAGTGCGACTAGAGCTGAAATCGACTTATCATGAAAATGAAATAATAATAATAATAATTATTATTATTATTATTATTATTATTATTATTATTGCATATTTTCAAGCAATACATAAAATAGAAGCTCGATGAAAAAGTGGATGAGTGTTCTTACTCAACGAAATTAGAGAATTTTATAAAGAAAAATTTGTTTTGCGCATGCGTACATATTTTCAATTATTGGACGAATAATATAGAATAGAGGTTACAACATTTTTTATGAGTTATTCTTGTTTTAACCTTGTTAACGGATGCAAGGTCATTTTCATAAGGTTCTCCTTTCCTCTACATGTATGTATGTCTGTCAATACATTATATATATATATATATATATATATATATATATGTGTGTGTGTGTGTGTGTGTGTGTGTGTGTGTGTGTGTGTGTGTGTGTGTTATAGAACATGAAATATTTGATATCTCAGCGTTTCGCTGTACAGAAAGGGAGAGATGTATATAAAGTCATTGCCCTTGCACGTCTATCACGTTTATATTTAACAAGGGATTCACACAGATAAAGAATACGAAAGCCCTCGTCGTCTCAAATTGTATCGACACATTTTTTTTTTATTATGACAGCATGTGTCAGTTCTGTCGATTATGGGTAATAAAAATATTTACCTACTGCATAAATTGATATGTTTTACATGCGTTTTTTGATTTTGTTTATCCAACTATATTTTCTGGCAGCGTTTCATTCGTTATGTCAGAATTTGGGAAAAGTGTACCGAAGTTTAGACTGATAATAATGTATATTGTGCATACTTTTTCTTTTTCTTCTTTTAAGCAATATTAGCAGAATGTATGAACGCATGGAAACTTAAATGTTATTTATATTTTTGAGAAAGGTGATAATATTATTCGGGACAGCGGAAACAATGTGTCTCTTTGATAAATTCTATGCAAAAAAAAAAAATCCTAAACAGGGAACAAAAGACAAACAACTACTTCTCTTCAAAACATCGGGAGGAATAACAAACTGACTCTCTCTCTCTCTCTCTCTCTCTCTATCTCTCTCTCTCTCTCTCTCTATATATATATATATATATATATATTTGGGTGTGTGTGTGTCTGTGTGGTGTATGTGTGTGTGAGATAGAGAGAGAGAGAGAAAGAGAGAGAGAGAATGGCAGACTTGTAAAGAGAAAGAGGCAAATCCAAAATATTTTACCCAATTAATATAAATTATGCCAAGACATGGAAGAGAATACAGGAAACTGCACAAGAAAATGAGCGACAAATGCAGACAGGCAAAAGAGGAATGGCTCAACGACAAATGCGCCGAGCTAGAGAGATTGAGCGGGACTAATAAAGCAGACATGCATAAAGAGATAAGAGAACTGACAGGACAAAATACCTGTTTTTTCAACAGGATGTATAAAAGCCAAGTATGGAAAGATAATACTGGAGAAAAAGGAAATACTCCAGCGATGGGAAGAATATATAGAAGATCTTTTCCACGATAAGAGAGAGCAACCGATAATACGCAAAGACGAGGACGGACTGTTAATAGAAACAAAGGATCTGGTCCAGATGGCATTGTAATAGCTCTGGAAAAATTCGGAATAGCAAAAAGTACGGAAATAATAAATGAAATTTATAATCGTGGTATAATTCTGGATGACCTATGCAAAACTATTTTAATAGCATTGTCTAAGAAGCCAGGTGCAAACGAGTGTGAACTACACCGAACTACTGATCGTCCAAATACTGATGAATACAGCAAGAAGTAGAATCAGGCCAGAGATAGGACAAGAACAGTGCGGGTTCGTCAAAGACACTGGAACAAGGAACGCTATATTTATGATTAGGATGCTCTCTGAAAGAACAATACAAATGAAGAAGAACTTATACCTGTGCTTTATTGATTAAGCAAAGGCGTTTGACAAAATACGCCACAAAGAATTGATGGAAATGCTCAGCAGCCTTGACATATTTGGGAAAGACATTAGGGTTACTAAACACCTCTACTGGCAGCAAACTGCCTGCATACAGACAGGTAACTAATTCAGCAGTTATACAAAGATAGAAAGAGGCGTAATACAAGGATGTGTATTTTCACCGGATTTATTTAACTTGTACAGTGAGAATATTTTAAGGATCCTAGATGATATACCTGGATTTCTAATCGGAGGTCACAATCTGAACAAAATAAGATACGCAGTCGACACAGTGTTGATTGCAGACACGGAAACAAACTGCAGGACCTCCTACAGAAGATAGCTGAAGAGAGTGACATGAAGGGATTAAAATCAACTGCAAGAAAAGGGAATACATGGTTATCAGCAAAAAAAAAAGCAGCTTAATGTGCCAATTACAGGTGGCGGGTGTTTAAAACAAGCAGGTACAAAAATTCAAATATCTGGGAAATGTTCTAACTGAAGATGGAGTGTTCGAGACAGAGATCCAAAGGCGAATTGGCATGGCGAAAGACGCGTTCCAGAAGCTGAGTAAAGTATTAAGACACAAGAAACTTTCACTAGAAACAAAGAAGAGAGTACTGGATTGCTATATTATGTCAGTTCTTCAATATGGCACTGAATGTTGAACAATATCAACAAAGATAAAGGGAAAACATGAAGCAGCTGAAATGTGGTTCTATAGAAGGATGCTGCGGATATCGTGGACCAAGCATGTGAGCAATGACGAGGTTTTGGAAATGATGTTAACGAAAAGGAAATTTATAATGAGCATCAGGAAGAGACAAATGAAGTTCCTGGGACATGCAATGAGGAAGGAAGTCTTGGAGAACCTGATACTAACAGGTCAGATATAGGGGAAAAGGAGACTGAGGAAAGCAGTCGATAACATATTTAAAAGGCCTGGGTAGGTAGATGACAGAACGGGGGCTGAGAGACGTTACATGAGAAAGCGTGATAAGAGCCACCAGGGATAGGTAGACGTGGAAGGCCATGATTGCTTATGTCCAAAAGGGACAACAAACATAAAAGAAAAATGTAAATTCATAATTAGAAAAAAATAGTGCTCGATGGATATTATCCGCAGCATTAGAAAATATTGAGAGAAAAACTCAACACTTAGACAGTTATAAATCAGGATTTATTTCGACATTGTAAATTTACTTACATTACATCGTCGCTTTCAGACTGTTTTACTTTTTTTAATGGTCTAAAAGAGACAATATTAGGAAACGTATTTTGTTGGAATAAATCCCGATATAAAACGATCTATGTGTTGACTTTTCCTCTGAAGATATATATATATATATATATATGTATATATATATATATATATATATATATATATATATATGTATATATTATAATATATATATATGTATATATATATATATATATATATATATATATATATATATTTAGTGTATCGAGGCAGCAAATAATTTTCTAAACATATACTGTTAAATATTAGAGAAAATGAATGTCTATTATGTTTAATCATGAGCCGTTCTAAACGTCGTATTTTGGCTTTAATTACAGTTGAAAATAAAGACGGAAATCCTACAAATTTGGATAATATTTTATTAATTTGCTTCTAAGCTTCCGGCTCATATGAGCCATCTTCAGAGAGATTATTAAGACGGTAATCTTCGGTGATGGTGGATATTACTGTATTACTGAATAACCTCTCTAATCATCACTTCTACTCTATCACTTCTTTTGTACTTTATGCCTGTGAAACCTTCTTTCCGTATAATTGCTTCCCTGATAGATGCACTCTCTACAAGTTTAACTGCCACGTCAATTGGCATCTTTCACCTCCCTGATTCCCATCTTTCTATTGTCCTCTTTTCGACACTCCTTGTACCCTGTTCTCTTTTTTCCACTCTCCTCTCACTGCAACCTTCTGCACCCCAGTTGCGACACTCTCTGCCTTTTTTGAAAGTATTATAAAAAAAAAATCATAGATGTTATCGCTTTTTCCTTAACAATTATTTGAAGTAGAGTGGAATGTCAGCATCACTATTATATCATTACTTTTTTCTAGTTCAGTTAAGTGCCGTACATGATACACGCTATGGGCGATCATGTCTCAAAAGAAACATGACCGACTGGGCAGTAAATTATCCCGATATATGTTGCCATTACTTTCTGCGGTAGATTGGTTTCCATTCAAGGCTATAGAACCCAAACTGTCCTATTATTTAACCCATAACTGGAGGGGAAGAGACAGATTGATACCTTTCCACAGGGTATTTGTGCGCAAGTGAATGTAAGGAATTCAACTGGAATTCGAACTCAGATCCCCGATTTGTCCTTCCGAGTCGATATCCACTGCACCGCAACGCATATTTTTCTAGTTACACTTTCTATTTTAGCTGTTGCTGCTGCTGACATTCCTCACGGGATGAAGTGTCTGTTATTTGGTACAGTTCTTCGTTTGTAGCGTCAATTCACAATTTGGAAATACGTACGAGGATTGACTATACCACCAGGCTTCACAAGAGGACAAATAGCTATATGAGCTTTTTTACAAAACCTACCATTTTAAGAAAAATACACTAGTCCATAATATTTACTAACAACAAATAGTATGCACAGATGGAAAATTAAGTATGGGAAAATGGAAAGGATCATTACCGAAGGTAACATTCAGTTAACGTTTACAGCGAGTCAATTCTAAGAGAACACGACACACTACAAGGAATTATTCTTGATGAGAACATTTCTAATAAGAACAAATACTCAGAGAAGAAGGTGATGACCAGAGACAGAAGTAAAAAAAAACGAAATGACTAAAGAAAATTTGATTTAAGGGGACTCTATATTTAGAACCAACCATTAAATTTAAAGAAACAGATGTAACACACAACTTATAAATCTGTAGCCTGTCATATACATGGAGTCACTAATAGAAAATTCTTATGATTTTTATGAAGTAACATTGAAATAGCATGTGACAAAATTTGCACCTAATAGAATTATTAGTTTACAAGTTAGTTATTTAAGTGAAGCGGCTGTTGGAAATTTTCAAAACAGTAGAAAAATCTGAATTTAGTGTTGATAAACTATTGTTTTCTGATAGGAAAATACTGTTCAAGTAAAACAATAACTTGATAAGTGTTATTTGGACTCTGCTTTGTCGGAAACAACGGTTAAGAGGTGGTATGATTTCTTTAAACGTGGTCCTACAAACAGTTAGTCCGGAAGTGCACACAAAAAATGTTCCAAAAAGTCGTTTTGATCGATCACAGATTGAAATTGCGTGATATAATAAAAGAGTTGAACATATAAGAAGTAAGTGTATTCATCATTTTCTATAAATATTTGTCAATTAAAAAAGCTGTGTTCAAAGTGTGTGCTGCGTTTGCTCACAGTCGAACAAAGATAATAACTCGTCCACCATTCATAGCGTTGTTAGCTATTGCTTCAAGGCAACAAGATGAAGCTTATTTAGTAAATGTGTAACAATAGGTGAAATATGGATCCACTACTTCACTCCAAGATGGAATCAGCAGTCATCTGAGTAGACAGCAGCAGGTGAAAGCTGTTTAAAGCTACCAAAGTTGCAAACATCAGTAGGCAAGATTTTGGCCTCCGTATTTTCGATTAGTTTGAGAACGGAAGAACCATCAATAGCGGATATTATATATCGTTATTAATGCGTTTAAAGGAAGACATCGCCAAACAAACGGTCACATTTGAAGAAGAAAAAAGTGATCTTTAACCAAGACAATGCAACATATAACAACTTGATCGCAACGTTCGTAAAACTACATGAATTGCAATTTGAATTGCTTCAGCAAACCCCTTATTCTCAAGATCTGGGCCCCCAGCGACTACTGACTATTTGCAGACTTCAAAAGAATGCTCCAGGAAAAGAGATTTCTCCCCACTAAAGAAGTGATATCGGAAACTGAGGTGTATTTTGATGCCAAATACATATCGTTCTACAAAACAGGCATCGAATTCTTAGTGAAGTGTTAGGATCGGCATATCACCCTAGAAAAAGACTATGTTGATGAATAAATCGAATTTTGCCTAAAAGTTGTTTTATTAGTTAGGCCCAGAATTTATTGAGTGATGTGTTATAGTTGTCAACAATTATTACAGCCCATGGAACGTGCTAGAAATTTAAAAGGCATACTGGCACATTACATTGAAACATCGGTTCTCGTACGTGAAGGTCATCAACGCTGAGCCTGGTCAATACCTAACTGAGCGACCGGTTGGGAATACCAGATGCACTAAACTTGGTTGTCCTGGTGATGTAATAGACAATTGTTCAGAAATGGACAGCGGTGTGCCGAGTTCTAATTCCAGTTGGGTTCATTATGTTCTTCTTCAATTTGCCTTGTCCCTTCAGGACGTAAGTGCACATGGCTTTCTGAGTCTCACTATCCCTGGTGGCTCTTACGTCGCCGTTTCCTGTTACACTATGCAACCCTGGTTCCATCATCCACCTGTTTAGGTCCTTCAAATATGGTATCCGTTCCTTTCCCCTGGCCTGTTAGTATCAAGTTCTCCAAGCCCTCCTTCCTCCTTGCATGTCCCAGGATCTTCAGCTGTATTTTCCTGATGCTCAGTATAAATTTCCTTTTCGTTGGCATCATTTCAATGACCTCATCATTGCTCACATGCTCGATCCATGATATTCGCAGCATCCTTCTGTAGAACAACATTTCAGTTTGCAGCATATGAAATCACCTCTCCCACCCTAGCTATGGGTTAATAAATAAATTTTCTCTTAATTAAACCTATGCAAGGTACACCGAAAAGATTTCTACACTAGCATAGACCTTAATATATGAGAAACGAGGAATATTTTAGGAAAAACAATCAAATAACGGCTCATTTAATTAGAATTATAAAGTGTCAGTGGAAACCTTTGAGAAATATAACGTGGAATGTTAGCTTGGAGAATTAGATACTTACAGGTGACATTGAAGTTAGGTTGTGTAGTGGGAGATCGATTAACCTTCGTAATTTGCTTTTGTAAATTGAAAGCTAGAAAGGTCATGGAGTGAATAGTAATGTTCAAATAGTAGTTAGAATTGCAAATGGAAGAAAGCTACGAAGAGCAGGGATTGTTTAGCGCCATAAAGAACAAGGTACATAGAAGAATATACGCGTCCAAATGTAAAGTCATATAATGATGAGTGCGCATTTAAGATCTTGCTTTAGAACAGCCTATAAGATCTACTATTAAAAGTGAAACACAAGTTTGATCGACTTATAATATTGTGACTTTGGTAAATTAACTGGTTACTGTTAGAACAAAACAAGAAATTGGGTAAAATCTTTCTCTTTACAGCAGCAGTCGTCGAAAAGTAATAGTTGAACACAAGCAAGGATTTAAAATACTTCGAGCCCATATCTTTAATTTCCACTCTGTTTAAACCAAAGTTATTACCCAGTGTAATAATTCTTCTATCTACCGTTTCTCTTGGTTCTCCAGAATTCCCTGTTCTTTGTAGCGCTTAATATATACACTACCGGCCATAATTATTAGGCAACTCCAGTTTACGTTAAAAGAAAATATATATTTCATACTAGTTTTAGTATTTATTGCCAAGTGGATAAATCTAAATGAAAATAGTATGTTTCTTTGATTATTATTAATTCGCAAAATTTTACAAGGCAAATAGCGACAATTTACCCATCACACCCTGTAGATTTGCTATACACTACCGGGCATAATTATAATGCTACCCTAGTTTTTTCAAAGAAATGATGTATTTCATACTATTTTTAGTATTTATTGCCAAGTGGATAAATCTAAATGAAAATAGTATGTTTCTTTTGTTATTATTACTTTGCAAAATTTTACAAGGCAAGGAAGTAAAGATGAACTCCTCAGAATCACTCTAAATTTTCTTTATTATTTCATTGATGAAACTAAAATTTATCTAAATATCAAATTATAAATTCATTTGATGCACATGTTATTCTGCAATATTGATAATTTCATGTATACACTGCTAAATACTTTTTCATCATCGATTTACTAAGTAGCTTATATGTTGTTTTAGTGTGTGCTACCTTGAATCTGTCCTGTGAATATCAAATTTTCCGTGCGCTTTCTCCTCATTTGTACCTCAGAAGTTTCAATTCTCTCTTGTTGGTTTAAAGTATAAAGATTCTTTTTATTTCATTTTCTCTCAAATTTCATCATTGCTCGAATGTTTGAGCCATGATATCATCAAAATCCTTCTGCAGAACTATATTTCTGTTTCTTTAAGTCTGTTCCTCATCATATATCCGATTGAATAAAGAACGAAGATAATATTAAGAACATCCAAAACAGTAATTTCAAAGAGTGCTCAATATAGAAATAAAGCTATAAATATTTAGTATAAGTTATAGTTTACAACATGTACAAATTATTATTTACTACAAAGTTGTACATTTTGTTTCGACATCGAAAAAACAATTTTTCATCAGGAAGTTAATAATTATGGTAATAAACTTTATTTTTGAAAAAAGATTAAAAATGTCACTTCCAATTTATTTTTGGAAAAAGATTTTTGTACGTGATATATAGGATAGAAAAGATAGGAGAACAAAAAAATTAACCGAAAAAAAAGAAAATAAAAAGGAAAGAGAGATACATAGGAAATAAAGAGCGTGATAAAAAAATAAAAAGAACACAGAAAATAAAAAAGTGGGAATAAAAGCAAAGATAAAAACAGGAGAGAAAGAAAGAGCTGAGAGGAGAAAGGCGATGATAACGGCTCAGAGAGATATATACCAAAATGTAGGTAGGAGATGAAAATAGAGAGATGCACATGAGGGTCACTCGACTTTGGAGCTTAACAAAAAAGAAAGAAGTGAGAAAATCCACGGACTGAAGACAGTCTCGTGGAGATGAGAGTAGAAATTTAAAAGAAACAGAAATGTCAAACAATTGGCCGGAGGTGAATTGCAGATAGATTCATCTTTTTCTCAAAATACACAAACACATTGAAAAAAGTTGAGATCTGAAAATATTTCGGAATATCATATCTAAACTTATTTATAAATGGAACTTTGTTTGTGTGTATGTGTGTGTGTGTGTGTGTGTGTGTGTGTGTGTGTGTGTGTGTGTGTGTGTGTGTGTGTGTGTGTGTGTGTGCGTGTGTGTGTCGGTTACCTATAGACTCCGAAATGGCCGATTTTCTTGAAAATGTACACAGTTGTACTATAAGCGTCTGCGGTTGTTCTTCGCTAGGTTTTGTGTCAAGGTATCCCCAATAAATATCGAAAATCGAAAATCGAGAAAATCGGGATATAGAAGATGTGGTCCGATTTTAATCAAATTTCATACACAATGTCATAAGAAACGATATTCAGATATATATATATATATATATATATATATATATATATATATATATTATCGATTTTCTGCACTGTTGGGAGAACTGTAACCTTGAAACTTCTGAATATCGTTTCTCATGACATTGTGTATGAAATTTGATTAAAATCGGACCACATCTTCTATATCCCGATTTTCTTGATTTTCGATTTTCGATATTTATATATATATATATATATATATATATATATATGAGGAATATGTTTGTGTGTGTGTCTGTTTATCAGCCTCTATGTCTGTATTTTTTTCAGCACTTTATTTTAGTTTTTACCTCAGGTTTGGTTCTAACTAGGTATAATTGTATTTCGTAGACTCAGCCATGATACTATTTACTCAGAGGACTTATTTAGCTTTCAATATTCTTTTACAACGAAAAAACTTATTTGATATCGATATCAGGAAATCAAAATTTGACTTACATCTATTCATTTTTCTTTCGCTTTACGTTTCACTTTAACTGGAAACAACTATTGCTTTTTAGTCTTTCGTGCCAACGTCCAAAGCGTCTGAGCTCCAGGACCATGGATTAGTTTTAAAGCTTTCATTACACCCGAGCAATGCGGGGCTATACTGCTACTAAAAATATAAATTCATTAATACTAATAGAATAAATTGGTGAAGTAAATTAAAAATTGTTTGCCAAACTTAGCATCACATATCCAGTAAACAGAAGATATTTTCTTTGAAATTTCGGCCCTTCTCAAATAGACCTTCTGTTTCATTTGGATAATTCCGGCCAATGCATATTTTGAAAATAGCACGTGGTCTAAATGGAGGGAGAGGATCGAGAGACGAATTATAACGATATTAAATATTTTACATTACAAAATCAACTTTAAATTAAACATAAATATATTTATAAACTTGAGAACAACAACAAAAAAAATGAAATTATTTTGAAAGAAGAATATTAAAAACAAAGCATGAAAAACAGTGAAACGAAGATTATTTTTCTTACATACTACTCTAAGCTATCAAAATGACATGAAAAATGTCTGCAAAACAAAGGAGCTGGGTGAGACGTCATAGTCACAGAGTAGGAAGCATTTGGCATAGAGAATATTACAAAAATATCCAATGAAATTTATAATAGTGGTGTAATACCAGATGACTTCAGCAAGTCTTTCTTCATAGCACTACCTAAGAAGCCACGAGTGCAAACTCCACAGAAACATCAATTTAATAAGCTATATAACAAAACTGATCGTCCATAACCTGATGAATAGAGCGAGAATTAGAATCAGGCCAGCGATAGAACAAGAACAGTGCGGTTTCGTCAAAGACACTAGAACAAGGAATGCCATACTTATGATTAGGGCGATTTCTAAGAGGGCACTGCAAATGAAGAAGTACTTATACCTGTGCTTTATTGATTATGCGAAGGGGTTTGAAAAAATATGCCACAAAGAATTGATAGAGATGCTCGACATCTTTGACATACTTGGGAAAGACTTAAGAGTAATCAAGAATATATACTAGCAGCAAACCGCTTGTATTCGGACAGCTAATGAATTCAGCAGATATACAAAGAAAGAAAGTGGCGTAAGACAAGGATGTGTCTTTTCACAGGATCTGTTCAATTTGTACAGCGAGAAGATTTTGAGGACCCAAGAATTTATGCCTGGATTTGTCATCGGAGGCCACAATTTAAACAACATAAGATACGCAGATAATACAGTGCTGATAGAAGACACAGAAAAGAAACTACAAGATCGCCTACAGAAGGTAGCTGAAGGTAGCTGAAGAGAGTGATAAGAAAGGACTACAAATAAACTGCAAGAAAACCGAATGCATGGTCATCAGTAAAAAGGGCAGCCCAATATGCCAAATACAGGTCGGGGATACTAGAATCAAACAGGTACAAAATTGTAAATAGCTGGGAGGTGTTATAACAGAAGACGGAAAGTGCAACACAGAGAACCGAAAGTGAATTGGCATAGCGAAGGATGCATTCTAGAAGTTGAGTAAAGTATTAAGAAACAGCACAGTTTCGCTAGAAACAAAGAACAGAGTACTGGATTGCTATGTGTTGTCACTTCTTCAATATGGCAGTGAATGCTGACAATATCATCAAAGATGAAGGAAAAAAATTGAAGCAACTGAAATGCGGTTCTACAGAAGGATGTTGCGAATATCATGGATCGAGCATGTGGACAATGATGAGGTTTTAGAAATAGTGAAAACGAAAAGGAAATTAATACTGAGAATCAGAAAGAGACAAATTCATTTCCTGGCACATACAGTGAGGAAGGAGGGCTTGCATAACCTGATACTAACAGGCCAGATAGAAGGCGAAAGAGACAGGGGAAAGCAAAGGATAACATATAAGAAGAACCTGATCAGGGGGATGATGGAACGAGGATCGTATGGTGTAACAGGAGAAGGCGTGCTAAGTGCCACCAGGGATATGGAGACATGGAAAACCATGATCGCCTACGTCTTTAAGGGACAGGGCATGTAGAAGAAGAAGAAATTAAAAATTTAAAATTAAAGATAAATTTCTATAAAAATTAATAGGTAAATATATACCGGGGCAGAGATCATACAGTTAGAAATGAATATCGCGGTACAAAGATTAATCCCCTAAAGGATTCTTCTTAGTACCACGATATTCATTAGTACTACGTTTCTAGAGATCGGAACTTTAAATTTAGTAATTTTAGTATGATTGTAAGTATAGTTCTTTAATGAGTTCATAATGTACTGTGGTTTCATGCCTCTGGTTTAGTAATATGTCACTCCTCATGTATTTAATGATTTCCATTTTTTTATGTAGACAAAGGAAACACGATTCTTTTATCGATTTACATGTTCTCACCTAATTGAGGTTAAAGCATGTAACTTTGGGACTTTTATATTCGTTTATTAACTTCTAAAATGTTTAGAATATTATGTCATACTTTGTCTTTGTTGTTGAAGATTGAAATTTGATTGTAATAACTCTTTTTAAAAAAGTTCATAGTATTTCCGATATTAATTTTAGCATCCTTAACATTCTTCACGGATAAAATCGAACACATATTATACCAGGGATTTTGTTAATCATTCATTAGGTCGTGGTCATTGGTTCCGGTTTTTACAATTTAAAAATTCATTATTATGGAGCAAACTGACATGGGTGTTAGCGTTGATTTTGTTGTATGATTTCAAAATTTCATTGTTATGTAATATTATTATTATTATTAAGTTGTTGGAGAAAGTATAACTGAGTTTTATTGAATTCAAATTGAAAATTTTGCTTAAAGGGTTATTTTAGTGGAAATATTTATCTTTTAGTTTATGAAAAGTATGTCCCAGTTTAAAATTATCTTACTGACTAAACAGAGGGTTATACCATATGATTTTCTTGCTTCTATTTTTCCTTTTTGAGTTACTAAATTTTTCCACGAAAATCGATAGCTGTCTCTAAGTATTTTATCGTAAGTTGTTTTGTGCTTATCGAATAGTTTTTTGTTTATGGAGTGTTTGTTTGTTTATGCTGGAATATGTTTGATAACGGATGGTGGGTGGTTGGAGCTAGGGCTTATATAGATTGTGTTAGCATTATTTTTCATGTAGGGTCGAAAAATGTTAGAATGTAAGTCTCATGTTATATCTAAGAAGTCAATTTGTTTTATATTAGTTTTAATTATTACGCTAAGACGAAAAGATTTAAAAACTCTATGAATTAATATTCTAAAGCTGTCAAACTTACCTCCAGTAAAATTATTTACTATCATGAGTTTGTCATCTCTATAAAGTCTTATATTTTTAATATCGATTTCTTTATGCGCCATGAGATTGTACAAGGAAAATAATCCTACTAAATCCGATGACTCTGCAGAAAACAGAGCACCCATAAAGAAATAAAAATTATTCTCTTAGCTGTTACTTTCTCTCCTGTCTTTCTCTTTGATATTTATTTCCACTTTTCTATTTTCTCTGTGTTCTTATTATTTCATGTATCACGCTCTTTATCTTCTATGTATCACTCTTTCCTTTTCGTTTTCCATTTTTTTCGTCGATTTCTCTTTTTCTGTTTTCCCATCTTTTCTATTTTCTTTACCTCGTACCAAAAAATTCCCAAAATAAAGGGGAAGTGAAATCTTTGATTTTTTTAAAATAAGATTTAATATAATTATTATTAACTACCTGATGAGACTATATTTGTTCAAATGTCGAAACAAAATGTACACTTTTGTAGTAAATAATAATTTGTACATGTTCTAAAATATAATATATATATATATATATATATATATATATATATATATATATAAAGAAAAACTCAACAAATAATTTAGAGTGGTTATAAATTATGCTGCATTTCTTTTAATAAATTACCTCATTTCTTCACACCACACTATATTCGTTCCATTCGGTAAAATATTTTCACGGAATCTATTTCTACGGAATAAACCAATATAGTGTAGTTTGAAGAAACAGGCTAAATAAGTTCATAGAAATAAATTATATTTCATAGCCACTTTAAATTATGTGTTGCGTTTTCTTTTATAAATAATACCTTGCTCTGGATAATATCCACTGAGCTCTCTATTCAGATCTAACATTTTTTATATTAAGACAAATCTTACTGGATTATCCTCACGATTCACGAACATGACATCATTACCTATATATATATATATATATATATATATATATGTGTGTGTGTGTGTGTGTGTGTGTGTGTGTGTGTAAGTCACTATACATACTACCCGTTGTTACACATATACATATATACATTTACATACATATTTATCAGGTGTTAACAGTGCTCAATATCGTCTGACAAATCTATTAAAAATGTATTAGTCAATATACATATTATCCTTTGTCTAAAGTACGACTCGGATTAATCATCTTATGAAAACCAAGCCCAAAATAAACTAACCGACTAAAGAAAGACTTGATTAAATATTTTGAAGATCATGAACTAAAGATCATTGTCAAAACTATCGCTAAATATAAAACTTTCCTTGACGTAACTTCTGATCTGAACAATGGCCTGTATAAATATTTCATACAATAAGAAATACGCCCAAACAGGTTCTAACCACCATAATAATCACCACCATAGAATAATAGACAATATTTATAAATCAACCATTCTATTACAGTAAAATGTCTTAAAAAGAACAATATTATGGTTAGTTATAAATACTTCAAAAACATTGAAAAATAAGTCTTTATACATAACAGTATGGTATTAATAAAAACATGTCCAAACTACAAAATAATATTAACTCTAATATCAATAAAAGTAACCCTACGAAAACTAATTGTAACTGCCTAAAATACACGGTTTGCTCACTTAATGGTCAATATGTGACCGAATGTATGATTTACAAAGCTAGCATCTACGCTGAAGGCATTGTTAAATATTATTTGGGTTTAAGAGAGAATCAATGGAAATACCGATTGCATAACAATGAACCAAAAATAGATTATAAATAATATTAAAAAATACAAGAATCTTAATAACCTGTTCAAATATTTTTGGAAAATAATAAACAACAGCAAAAATCAATTATTACCAGGGCATCATTGCGAAAAATAAATCTTATAATAGAATAGGGAATAGATGCAGCTTATGACTAGAGTCACTTGCAATCTTGAAATACATAAATTACGCTAATGTATTAAACAACAGAAGGGAATTAATGACCAGATGCAAACATAGAAATAATTATCTATTTAAATACTTAGACACTGACTAACCTCACCCAACTTTTTACGCTATCTTATATTTACGTTTAGTCTATTTATTTATTTATCTGTTTATTTCATATTTCTTATCTATCTTTCCTCATCTTATATTTTTTGTATTTATTTGTGTATTTTATATTTGTAAGTATATATATATATATATATATTTATATATATATATATATATATATATTATTCTTTTTTCAATATCTTCGTCCACAGAAAATAAACAAAAGGTTCCTCCCTTATAACTTACAATAAATCGGTCCCTACAATATTTACCTATATTTTCACTCGTACGATTTTAATTTCACATTCCAGTTTTAGATTTCGGTATAAACCAAATTTAATTATACATTTAATAAATGAAAAAATGACTCCACAGATGTATAATTTATTACAAATTTAAACAAGATTATTAACAAAAATAAAATTTCAAATCTAGAAACGGTTAGTTCATAAAATGCACCTGATTACTGCGTAGTGTATGAAACTATGGCTTGCTTTGGACGTAAGATATATATATATATATATATATATATATATATAAGGCGATTGATAAACTGTAAACTAATTTACACAAAAATGAAAATAACAGTGACATCTAATATTTACTAAAACTACACAAAAATAACTTGAAATGTGAAAGATATAATAAATAAAATCACCATTAGCTTCAGCCACAGCTTCTAGGCAACGTCAGGATTTCCTGCAACTTTTCTAGACGCTCTCCTTCACTAAGTTGGTGAATGATTCCATCACTCTGGACTTCAATTCATCTTTGGTATTTCAGGTAGTTTTTTGGTCTCTCGTTCAACTGTTGCGCACAAAAAATAATCAAGGACATTAGAGTCTGTTGAGGTAGGTGGATTGGTGTAAAGGATAATGTGTTTTCAGAAACTGTTTACCTGCCATGACTATATTCTCTTACATTTGTGTCATAGTTCAGAGTTATTTTGCAAGAGAATGTATATTTAGCAGCAATTCGCAATTCGCATAACCAAAATTCCCACTACCTTGTAAAATCACTTGATGCAGCGCTCCATGTTGATTTTGAGACACGCACAAACTATCATAGTGAGTTTCTCTCGATGCTTTACCTTTAGAATCACGGTTGGACTCATCCAAAACTTCTGAGTCTTCTACACTCTCCTTAGTATGACATCTGATGTCCCTGAAATGTTCGTATTAGAGTTTATATAAAGAATTCAACCTGGAAACACGCCCTGTTTAAAAGTTTCTGGAATTGTTATTTGTGTAATGGTGCTCTTTTTCATAATGATCCTACTATAATCTGCTGTCGACAAAATAATAAATCAACACGCGTACGCGAAATTAAAACATAAAATGGCAACATTTTACCTTTCTCACCCTATAAACATAGATAGATAGATAGATAGATAGATAGATAGATAGATAGATAGATAGATAGATAGATAGATAGATAGATAGAAGCATTTCGCTGCTATCAAAGCGTCGGCTGTTAAACCTATCAAAGGGCGGTGTCTCACAAAAAGGTCTTGAAGAAAACAACAGAAAATCACTCTACTATGAGCTGCAAGAAAAAAATTATTACATCAGAAATGAACAGAGGGTAAAAATTATGGCAGCATTCACCAACTTATACAAGAAACCGTCTAAAAGAGATTAAGGCGATTCTGAATTTGTCTGGAGGCTGTGTTAGAGTCAACGGCGATTATATTGAATGAATTGACTCTTAGTATTTCAAGATATTTTGTGTAATTTTTGAATTTTTTTTAAAAATCAGATGTCGAAGTTATTCTCATTTTTGCGTCATTTAGGCAACTTATGTACCACAACCTGTGTATCTATTAAAATCAGATATCAGTGTTATTTTCATTTTTGCTAATTTTAGTCAACAAATTATCATCGCACCAAGTATATTGTTTCTCTCTTTTAAATAACGTGTTTTTAGTTTTTTCTTGTATGTGTAAATATAGCGTTATGTATGGGAAGATTTCGCTGCGAATTTATGTCCATACAAATGTGAATATATAATCATATTTGTGAATAAGAAATCTACATTACTTTTTAAAATATCCCATTCAATGGAAAACTCTACTCTTTCAATGGGATATTTTATTGTAAGATCATTCGGATGTGTGATGAAGCGAGAAAAAGATCTCGTTTTGCAAAAACAAAAAAGAAATTATCTTGATTATCAAGAAAGATAAAACACAACTATAACGGTATGAATACATAAAAACGATGCTTTGAATAGCTTCAAAGGTAATTTAGATGTTCTTTTTGAAGCAATAAAATATATTTTATGCGTCTTTAAAAATTTCCATGGCTTAGAATGAAGACAAGGACATCAAAATATATCTCTTTGTTTCCGAGTTGTCTGAATTTCTTAAAACTCAGAAATTAATAATTTCGACTAGTTTTGTCTTTTATTTTAGCGTTGAGCGAAAATTTCCCAAATAAGGAAATTTCTGACTTAGATGTTCATACACATATCACTGTGTTTTCGCCGTTGTCACACTGACTTTAAACAGACGCAATACGATTTTGATACAGGCTCAATTTTATTGATTGATGGTTATGTTTTTACGGTATATCAATTTTTTGCTGGTTGTTGAAAGTAACAACATTTTTTTCTTATATTTTAGAGATAAAAATGATTTACTGATGCAAGTCTTACTATTTAACCCATAACTTCGGGGTAGTACAGACGGAATGTATGAGAGAGATGGAGAGAGAAGTGGTGGATGACCAGGCTCGGCATTGTTTATCATTTTTACTTGATCCTTTTATGTGACAAGAGTGTACGCTGTGGCGTAAAGAATATCGGCTTGATGTGAGAAATCGGAGAGCCGAGTTCGAATTGCAGTCGAATTCGTTTCATTAACTTATGCAAAAATATCCTTGGAACAGCTATTACTCTGTCCATTCTCCCTCCAGGCTATGGGTTTAATAGCAAGACATTTTGGGTTATATACCTTTGGTTGGCAACCAGCCATTCGCAAACAGACCAAGGGAAAAATCATCTGTCTAGGTATTCATGTCTCTGAAGAGACATGATCTCAAAAGCGTTGTATCTCGTATGGCAATTAACTGAGTGCACTGATATAGGACATAATTGCTTCGCCTAGTTTTATTCTTGGTCACATACGACGTTCTAAAACAGATCTAAGCAATATTTCTCCCCTTTATATCACGTCCAATATAAATAATATTCAGGTAGATTACTCAAGGTCTTCTTCTTGCTAGGTTTATCTTTAGCACGATCTGTGAGTGGCAAATGATCTAAAACCTCTTTTCTAAATTTGAGGAAAGTAAAAGAATATCTACAGTTTCGTCATAACGTATCTTTAGGTCTGTCACTCTGCCTTCTAGTCACGCGTATTTACACTTGGTAATAATGTAATGGAATGTTTAGATTGATCACGCCAGTTTTCTTGCTACTGTTAGAGTTTAAACATAGTAGCTTTGATAGCAGTTTGCAACCACGAGAAAAAAAAGCAGTGATAAAAAAAATTTTTTAAATTAAACTGGTAAGTATTATAACAGAAGAAGGAAAGTGCGACACTGAGATCCGAAGGCGAAATGGCACGGCGAAAGAAACATTCCAGAAGTTGAGTTAAGTATTAAGAAACAGGCCATTTTCACTAGAAACAATGAAGAGAGTACTATGTTGCTATGCGATATCAGTTCTTCAATATGGTAGTGAATGCTAGATAATATCATCAAAGATGAAGGAAAAATCTGAAGCAACTGAAATGTGGTTCACCAGAATGATGTTTCGAATATCATGGATCGATCATGCGAGCAATTATGAGGTTTTTGAAATGATGGAAACGCAAAAGAAATTAATACTGATCATCGGGAAGAGACAGCTGAAGTTTCTGGGACATGCAATGAGAAATGAAGGCTTAGAGAACCTGATACTAACTGGCGAGATAAAGGGAAAAAGAGACAGGGGAAAGCAGTGGATAACATATTTGAAGGACCTAATCAGGTGGATGACGGAACGAGAGTTGTATGGTGTAACAGAGGAAGACGTGCTAAAAGCCACCAGAGAGAGGGAGACGTTGAAAGCCATGATCGCTTACGTCCTGAAACGACAGGTCACATAGAAGAAGAAAATCCGGTTTATTTGATCGGAAAGTGTGTCAGATGCTGTAATTGTTCGGGGATTTGTAATACAACACGACGACAGTGCATTATCGCATAGAAGTGCGTAGGAGTGGGCCGAGATGTTTAGAAGTTGTCCGACAAACGAGACGCACAAATAAGGAGCTCGTCAAACTCCACCACTGATGAGAAGATTCAGCAAGCTCTAGAGATGTTAATGGCGAACAGATTTGTCGTTCCACATCGATATCCACTGCAACCCAACGCACATCTTAAGATAGCAAACGCTCACCGGCGGGGAATCGAACCTGGGTCTTTCGCGTGACATGCGGGGATACTCACCACTATACTAATACAATTAAAAAAAATATCCCCCAAATTTCAGGAATCGCATTCTGATTCAGTTAACATGTGTCCTTTTCGCTTGTCTATTCTTTCCAACGAATAACATAGGTCTTAATGAGAAGCATAATTCTGTGAACCTTGTGAATTGGCGCTACAGATTCACAGACAATGACCTGTACCAAATAAGAGAAAGTTTTGTGCATATAAACTATATATTATGGGAGGATTTATTTACTAATATAAAATATATGGGTTACTGAATAATCATTGATTGACCATATATAATATATAGCTCTATAATTTTTTTATTAAGGTGTAATTTCATTATTTATATTACTCGGATTATTGTCCTCATCTTTGTTGACATTTACACGACGTTTCGGCCGTTGTACGCTCCAGGTTTCTTCAGATGCTAATAATTTCGAACCAAACCCTTTATTACAATATCTGGGATATATGAACTCGATTAGAAGTCAAGAGTTATCTTCCTTTAACCCTGCAAGTTATTATAATGATGATACCACTGCTGGCATTGAACAGACAACAGTCAAGTCAGAAACTAAACAACATCTATATCCATTGGGCCATGTGTCCGTAAGGACAAGAACAACTGTATTTTATGGACTTATAAACCTATTGTCTAGTAACATTTTTTACTAGAGTTCATATTGCAATTTTTGATGGTAATGGTTTTCTCTACTATTTTTTAATATAAAAGTTCATAAGCGGTGATCAAGGGTCATACGAACAGGAAAACAGTATAAACAGTACCCTACAACGAAACAATTATCCAGGGTACATGACAACAACTCCAACATACACGGAAGGGAGGATGCATGACGATACCAATTTTCAGACAACAATCTCGGTCTGTCTACCCTATGTGAAGGTGTTATCGGAGAAAATATAAAGGATCTGTGGTCTATATAATATCAGGATGATCTTCAGAAGTGGTTCTACACTTCGCAGCTACCTCTCCCGAGAAAGTCCCATAACAGAGGAGGACATGACTAAGGACTGGGTGTACGATATTCCATATAGTTGTGGAAAGAAATATAAGGTAAAGTTACAGGAACACCGCAAGGCCGTAACACGAGTGGAGATAGAAATATCAGGCGTAGCTGACCACAGGTGGAATGAGAAAGGGGGTTCATCGCCCCGTACTGGATGAAGTTGAAATAATAGATAGAGAACACTAATGGAAACTACGTAAACTTAAGGAATCAGCACATATGCTAGGCTTCAAAAATCTTTTAAGTCGACCAAGCATAGAGATGAACAAAATATGGGAACATGTAATAAGGGGTACAAGAGAAAATAATTAGTGTCAAAGATTTCAATATTAGCTCTGGTAAAAAAAAAAAAAAAAACTAGAGGAAACCATTGATATAAAAATTACTAAAGCAAACCATTAACATAAAAAAATTGAAGCTTGACGAGTTCATATACCCCAGTTATTGTAATAAAGGGTTCGGTTCGAAATTCCTTGCACCTGAAGAAGATCGGAGTGTAAAGCGGCCGAAACATCGTACAAATAGTTGGAATAATGTAAATACTATAAATACTACCTCATCTCAGAAATATTGAGAAATATCACCAAAACTAACCTGCCTTTTATAAATCGACAGTCGGTAACGTGTGTTAATTCTTCTTCTAATTATTACATCGCTACTATAAATTTGTTACTCTTCGGCCTGTGATATATCTGTCACGATTGTTCAATTTTTCATGCTGAAATATGCTATTCTGTGGCTACAATAGTGTACTACGAAGTACAAAGAATTTCTTTTTAAATGTAGTGGACGTCTAATGAATCTAAGCGTCATACAAACCGCAAAATGTAATATTCTTTATAGAGACGACTTATTATTGCAAAACATTTGATCGTCTTATCCTTCTATGTTTGACATTAACATTAATACCATCAATCGCAACTACCTCCCATTAGCATGGAACAGGCTTGCCTCCCAGAGAATAAAACACTACTCCTCCTTGGCCTTACACTCTCAGCGGACGTCAAGTGGAATGACTATATCGAATCCATTGCTAAATCTGCTGCTATGTATGTCGGTTATCTGTGCAGGGCCCGGAAGTTTTTCCCGGTTGAATTTATCCTGCATATATATAAATCTACCATCTGCCCGTGTATTGAATACTGCTGCCAGATCTGGTCGAGTGCCCCTGCTATTTTCATCGGGGTTCTTGACAAAGTACAACGGAGAATCTCTAATGTGATCGATATCGACTTGACAGACCAGCTGCAGTCACTCTCTCTCACCGGCGTGATGTGGCTTCCCTGTGCCTCTTCTATAAATACTTTCACGGCTTCTGCTCCGATAAACTTAGATCACTGGTGCCCCCTAGCTACGAACTTGCATGAAATACTAGATTAGCAACTAGGTCCCACACTTTTACAGTGAAACCGATAAAATGTAACCTCAATTTCTACTCCAACAGCTTCTTTTCTCTCAATTCCCGCTCGTGGAATTCCCTTCCACATACTTGCTTCCCCGACAGCTACAATCTCCAGGAGTTAAATGTAAGGTTAATAGACACCTCCTAACACACTAACTCGATCCATTCTCTCAAACTCACTTCCCATCTACCTAACCCTCATCCTCGGTATCCTTACCCGTCTGTCACCATCCTTCTGAGATTTCCTATATCTAACCACTATTTCTCATCACTTTCCTTTATGTAACCCCCTGTGCAATAGCGGCAGTGGAATGCCTTGCTTGGTGTGAAATGATTAAAAAAAAGTATATCTTATATTCTTGATACTGTCACTGCCAATACTTAAGTCCGGTCAGTCAGTTAAAGTGCCATACGTGATACACGCTTTGGGCGATCATGTCTCAAAATAAACATGACTGACTGGGCAGAAGATTATCCCGCAGTTGGTTGCCATTACTTTCTGCCGTAGACTGGTTTCTGACATCTGGTTTAAGCATAACTGGAAATCATTCACCTTTCAACAAGACGACGGCCCAGAACACTCTTCAAATTTATGTCATAATTACCTCTTGTCAAAACAAGAAAAAACTTTTCGAAAATTATGAGTAGCCCGCTTGAATCTCTTGATCTTTCTTCACTTGAATTTATATGGAATATGTTAAGAGAAGTCGAGGAAAATCACCAAAGATTGAGAGTGACGTTTTGGAATGCTTGGAGAATTTTTAAAGCAGTAATTACGACAGGTTGTGATTTATTTTCGAAAACAAAATATGATGTTGTTGTATGGTACATTTTTATATATTTTACTGCCTTCAATTTGTCAAAGTAAAAAAAACAACAGGTATACTGTAGTTACTGAAATGTTTTTCTAAATTATCAAAATACAAAAATATTTCTTTCAATATGTTTTATTTTTAAGAAATGGAGAGTTTCCACAATTTTTTTATTTGTAGTATATATAGTTTAAATTGCTATGTATAGTCTTCTTCATCAGACCATTATATAATCCTGACCAAGACTGGAGTTCTT